>CATIWQ010081161.1:0-20995 GCA_949673415.1 Euphorbia schlechtendalii | reverse complement strand
GAATGAAGGCAATATTGAAGCTTTAAAAGACCCAGTGCTCGATTCAGATCCAACTACAGAAGCCGAATTCAAAAGATGCATAAATGTGGGATTGTTGTGTGTGCAAGATTTTGCTAAAGATAGGCCAAATGTGTCAACTGTTATATCAATGTTGAACAGTGAAATTGTAGAGCTTCCATCGCCAAAGCAACCTGCATTTTTGAAAAGGAGAGTTGGTTTAGGTTTGGATTCCTCGCAGCAGAGCTTAAAGAAATGTTCTGCTAATATGGTCACAGTGAGAGTTCTTGATGGCCGCTAGTTCTTTTAAGTTTATTTCTTTTTTTTAAAAAAAAAAAATTGTCCAAATGCCCAATCCTTCCGATGAATTTTTTATCTATAAAATATTGTTGTATCTTTCAAATGTTGAGTTTGTTGCACAAAACCTCAAGGCAATATATATTCAACGGGTCTTGCAAAAGCTATATACATAAATAATTCTTCTGTGCAACAAAAAGCAAACTCAATAAATTTTGTTTGTCATCTTGATAAAGGATTAATATAATTAAATGTGACTATTAAAAAAATTTCATGTCACATTCACATAGAATCTCCAATTGCATGATATATATTTTATTCTTACCTTCATAGTGCTTTTTCTGATTTGTTCTATTATTGTATCATTCTACTAGTTTGACAATATAATCTTATAACGTAAACACAGCTAGATCCATAGGATATAATAGTCAAAGACTTCATTTGATTATGATTGTCATTTCACAGTTGACTTTGACAATCGATGGCAATAGACAAATCTCCAAAACTGACAATCTGCCCAACATCGCCATAATAGGATAAACAAAATAGGCCTAACAGATGAAAACTACACAACTATAGTTTTCTCACAATAGCTGTGTGAAAACTACACAACTATTCAACAAGAAGTAATCTGCAGCTGCAGAATAGTAGTTATTCTTAATTTCCTGCCTTGTATTTTGATCGATCTTGGTACTGCCATAGGTACAGTTACATCATCTCAATTCATCAAAAATCCTGAAGCTGTAGTTTCTCCAGGAAACAAGTTCAATTTGGGGTTTTTTAACCCTGCTAATTACACTAATCAATATGAAGGAATAGGGTACAACCAGCATTCTGTGTTGACTCCAATTTGGGAAAACAACAGAAACGAACCTCTCACTGTTTTATCTGTGATTCTCGAAGTATCTGAAAATGGGAATCTTGTAGTCTTAAACGGGCAGGATCAGATTCTATGGTCAACAGATGTTTCAGTTTCAGTTCATAACAATGAAGGGAAATCAGTTATTTGAGAAGCAGTCTGTGGAACGGTAAGATCTTTATTTGGTAGAGAATCAGCTATTCTAGATGGATATGTACATGGGAAGAAAGTTCAAGGGCAGAAGGGAGATTTGATTTCAAATGGGTATGATGGCTAAGGGTATAAGGGTAATAGGGAAATATTCAGTAACTGACTACTAGGTGAGCTGGCATAAAAGTAGTAAATATGGATGTGAGTGAGGAAAGGAGAGACAGGCAAATTTCGTAGTAGGACTTCTTGATATGAATTCTGTTTATCTTTATGAATTCACTCTTGCTCCTGATCCAAATGGACTTCTTTTTTGGGTGTCACTTATCCATATCAATATCGATATATTTTGACTAACCAAGGAGAAATAATGAAAAAAATTTGGAACAATGTAACTGAGGATGTAGATTCTGGTTGGAATATTCCAGCTACACAATGCCATGTTTATGGCTTATGTGGAGTTTTTGGGGGTCTTCAATGCACGGAATTTACCAATATGCTGAGTTATTTTATCTTTCACTTTAACTCGGCAAACTAATTAAAAACATTCCAAGTCATTTCTTTAATTAAGTACCTATTAGCAAGTTTAGCTTAATTAATCACTTACTAATAACAATAATTAAGAATTTACTTACTACCTAATTAATTTTGTTGTCCTAGTTAATTTGTTATTTTAAAACTTAAATTATTGTGAAGTATTATTAAGTCAGATTTAACAATGCACATCAAAATTCATATGCAATTTTCAGAAATTCAGAGGAATTAATAAAACGTCCTTCGTTCCTAATTTATGTACAAATTTTCTTATCCTACAACAAACATATTTGTTATTGCATATGTTGGGTTTAACGTCTTTGCGTCCTAGTTATTTTGTTATTTTAAAACTTAATCAATATCTTCATTGTTATTCAAAACTTATCACAATTTGATTCACAAACGAAAGCAATAAACGAATTTTTGGTACAAATTTCACTTCTTTGTAGGGAGGAAATATTGTTTAAAGGATGACGATCAGCGTGTCTTGAAACTTAGGTGTTAGAATAGTTATTTTATCGTACTCAAGATTGCAATAGATTATTACAATTGTAATTATTTACTTCCTACCACCCATACTGCCAAATATTTTCCAACAAGTATGAAATGGAAGGGTGATTTTTCGGAGAAATCCGATGTTTTAATTCTTGGAGTTTTGCTTCTAGAGATTGCAAGTGGAAGATGAAACACTAGCTTTTATGAAAGTCACGAGGGTTTGAGCCTTCTACGATATGTAAGTCCAAAATTTCAGTGAACTTCCCTTGGGTAAAATTTCGTTAGTAACATTTCTCGCTGTTCTGCATTGCGACAGAAAATTTCGTCGGATATTAACAACTCCTTTACTTGATGATAATTTTTGCAGACGTGGATATCATTGAATGAAGGAAAGATTGGAGATTTAGTAGCTGAAGTGTTGTTATCAGATCCAAGTAGTAAAGAAGAAATCATAAGATGCATAGAAGTGGGAGCGTGCAAGAATTTGCAAGAGATGGGCGTAATTCATCAACTGTTGTATCGACGCTAAAGAGAATGGTAATGGGCCGGATCTGGATCTGATCTAGACCCATATTTCCATCATTTCAAGGTTGGTCGAAGGTAGATGGTACTTGTGTCAGCTTTGAAATGATGAAAATATGGGTCCAGATCAGATCCAGATCGGGCCCATTACCATCCCTAATTGCAGAGCTTCCAACTCCAAAACAGCCGGCATTTTGTGAAGCTCAAATCGGGTTAGATTCTGATGGGTCTCAACATACCCAAAATAGAAATTGTTTTGTAAACATGGTGACAGTCACAGTATGAAGGAAGACAATTGGATTTCAAAACCCAATTTAAAAAGTTTGTATCATTTTCAGTTTGCACATTAATTTATTGCTAGTTTGCTACTGTAATTGACGCTTTCCGTCCGTGAGAATGTAGTTGGTTTGATACGGGGAACTAAATTTACGCTGTGATTTGTTGAGTCCATTACTTATATTCGATTCACTTTTATCTTATCACCAACTATTTTTAGTTTATTGTTGTACTAGTTATAAATAGATAATAAATATATTAAATTATAATATTTACTATCTAAGAAGAGAGAAATTTAATACAAATATTTAAAAGATAAATAAATTATTTTAATAAAATATAATAATAAATTACTATTCACATCTTCTTTGAAAAAAATAAACAGAAATTCTATATTGACACCATTTATTTGACACCCATTTACATTATGAAATCTTCACTCTCCATCTTGTTTTCATTTTATAGAAAAAATTTAACTGCCCAAAAATGAAGGATAAAAATTGTAAAATGTAAATAGTTATCAAGTAAACTGGCATCAATACAGAATTGTCAAAAAAATAAAATAATAAATGTTTTCATTTAATCTGGTGAAAAGTAAAAAAAAATGAGGGAATAATTTAGTATTATGGATTAGATCAACCACTAAAATGAAGCCAGCCTAACCAATTCAAAAAGCTGAATGCATTACCTGGAAGCACCATCCTGAAGTGATGTTGACCATACCAAGACCCACTAGATTTTCAATAATAATTAATCAGTTTAACCATTCAGGTCATTCCAAATCTATGGCCACTTTGAATCCTGTGGTTGTATTGCAATATTAACCATTACTTAATTTGAACAAGGACTTTTCAATTTTCAACAATTTCTAATTTAAAATAACTATCAATAGCAATTTCATAGAATTTTATTTAGTCAACGATATATTTAGTTTATTCATTTTTTCTTTTGAAATAAAAGCACTCAGCAATATTTATTGAAGTGAAAAGGAGTTGTTTTAAACAAATATAAAAATTAAAAAATTCAGATATTATAAAAAAATTCAAATGCATTATTAGTTTTTCCATCTTTGTCACTTCCATCTACAATCTCTCGATCTTTGGTAAGGATTTTGTGGCTCTCTCATGTTTTAATAAATGACCTCTTAGTTCTTTTAACTTTCAAAAAATTTACTACTTTACTCCATGAATGTCACATGTTGACTTTTAAACTGGAAAGAGAAAATCACTAAAAATGATATATTTGAAAAATCATACCAATCAAAAACTGACACATAACGTATGAAGGTGGGAATTGTCCAATTTTTGAACATCAAGGGAGCTACGAGATTATTTTAAGGGAATTGTGCACTTTTTAAATGTACTATGCTAAAATTGGAACATATGATTTAGTTTTATATTTTATATTATGATGAAGCAAATTTGTAGGAGTAGTATAGTTTGTAAAGTTATTTAATTTGGAATGATAAGTTTGCGAGCTTATTGGTTTTTAACTTTTGAAATAATTTGCAAGAGGATGAAATATCTGATCACGTGAAAGAAAAGTGAGACTTTGACTGATAAATTTGGAAATAATGAAATTTCCAAGAAGGTGGGACATCTGATTCAGTTTAACCGTCCAAATTGATGTTCTGTGTCCGTGGCTGGCGGCCCTGTCTGTCGAAATATCATAGTCAATAATCCTCTCACTTACATTTATTTCATTTTATATTTTTATGTACACGATAAATAACATTATAAACGAAAATGAAAAATGGATAGAATTCAATATTTTTTTCTCTTTAAAACTATTCATTTGTGTATTCCAATGGCAAATTTAATGTCTACCACTACATAGTATATGATATTATATGTGAAAAAATCACTATTTTAAAAGTTCCCGCCTGGGTTCGTTTAGGCTCCGTCTAGGCGCTATTTTGAGGGTGATCGCCTGGCTACTCCTAGTGCTTAAATCCTACTGACTAACGTCTAAGTTCACCTAGACCCCGATTCACCTTTAACCGCCCGACTAGCGTCTAGTCCTTTTTGAAACACTGAAAAAAAATATAACGAGCCAAATTTTTTTGGTGAGTATGACTAACTTGCATTGTTGTCAAACCCTTTCTTCGGGTGATACATGAAAAGAATAAAACTTGAATATAAAATGTACTTTTGTTTTATTTGAATTATTGGTATGTTTTTATGGTTTTGTTTATTATTTCAAAACAATTAAGCCATACAAATTTGAAACATTTTTAACCACTATAAGTGGCTGTTGAGGAAAAAAAAAGTCATTGAAAAAAACATTTGATAGAAACATCAAATATCTTCTTCGGGTAGAAATATCTCTAAAATCTCACACAGTCGATTATTGTATGCATATAAAATAAAACAAATCAGCGTATATTGAGAGACTTCATTACATGGTTAAATTAAATTTAGATTACATGTTTATTAACCAAATGTGAACTTAATTAATGAGACGTTCGAAGTTTGTGAACTATGATATTGGATCGACTGATTTTGACAAATGTGATTGTGTCGTTTCATCGAACAAGTCGGGAGAGTGCGGAGTGCACACTTGTTAGGGTACTGTTACGATTTGGGGATCCAGGGGCAGCGCCCCTCGGTAAGGTCTGAGGTGCGGTAGCCCCTGGCGCGGTTGATGGGCAGCGCCCCTGGCCGAGGTCGAAATAGTGTTTTTTGGACACAGCTGAAACCCGGAAAAAAACATGTCATTTAGACATGGCTGCTATCCGAAACAGTATGTTTATTGACATACCGATTATTTATTTCACAAAAAACGGAATTGGCTGAACATATAGAAAAACTTGGTTCTTTTTCACAGCAATTTAAATTCTTTTTCTTGACTGTTTCTGATTTTATTCGATTGAAAATTTGATGAACCGATCAAATAAATTTCAATCTGCAAATATATTACGTCTTCAAGATTATCCAGGAAATCCCCGAAACCAACACTTTGGACATGTTAATTGTTTTTTATGGTTCTCGATTGCGAACCTTAATTACATCAACAATTGTCGATGTTCACAATGCCTGAAATCCCATCTTTCAATCATCGCTCATGACAAAGTTTTAAAACTTTTTGATGTTAGTGCTTTTGCGAAAACCTCGGGTGTAGTCATCAGCATGTATTCTCACCAAAATTGCATTAATAGTTTGAAATCACTTGAAATTAACTATGACACAGAATTATATAGAACGCGATATTGTGTTACACCAAATATTAAAGCTTAATTTAAAAATCTATAGTATAAGGACGATATTTTCATACACAATAATTATATTATGATAAGAAAAACATACGTTAACAAAAAAAAAAAAAAATTTCTGTTGAATTAATTAGGAACCAAACCACATTCTGCCACCCCATAAATTGATTGCCCAATTAAATATAAAATGGAGGCCCAACTTGTTTTTGTAGGTTCTATCGTTTTGTTAATCTGAACTTTTCTATTTCAATAAATAAACTATAATTAAGAAAAGGTGCCTCAACCTATCCATGCATCTCCATCGCACATATCATTCTTGGAAGAAACATTTTGACCATTACCTACCCATTTATTCATATAATAGTGTATAACATTATTCTTCCTTCCTTTTGCTCCACCAAATTCAAAAAAACATTAAATTAAATTACATTACTTTAATCAAGCTTCGTTCCTCTCAAATACTCCTCTTGAAAAGGTTTTCAGTCCAATTTATCATCCTCATTTTACAGTCATCTCTCACTTTAACTACTCTTCAATGGCTTCCCTTTTTTGAATGTTAAATTCTTCTTCTTCTTCTTGATTCTGTTGTGTACTTGTTCTGTTTCTTAATTGGGGTTATTTCGTTGAGTTTATTTAGCTATGGACTTTATTAGAAAAGCCTTCATATTTTTTCCTCTGTTCCTAAATTTATCTCCTTTATTTTGTTCTGCAATTAACACGATCACAACAGGGGAATCCATTAAAGACGGGGAAACTTTATTATCAGCAGATGAAAAATTTGAATTGAGTTTTTTTTCTCCGGTGAAGTCCACTTCCCGATACGTCTGTATTCGGTATCACAAAATTGACGATCCGTCGGTAATTTGGATTGCCAACAGAGAGAACCCATTTTCCGGCACCGGAGGAGCATTCACGATCGGTGAAGATGGGAACTTAAGAATTCTTGACGGAAACGGGGTTTTAATTTGGTCAAGCAACGCTTCACAGCCTCACTCTAATTCCACACAAGCAACGCTTCAGCCCACCGGGAATCTCATACTTTCCGACGCCGTAGATCCAGCGGAGGTTTACTGGGAAAGTTTTCAACATCCGACGGACACTTATATGCCAAACATGAATATTTTCATACCCGCAGCAGGAGAGAATAAGGCTGTGTTTTCTTGGAAATCAGAGACGGATCCTTCGTCCGGAAATTATTCTCTCGGAGTTGACGGCCGTGGAGCGCCGCAATTAGTCATATGGGAAGGAGCAAAACGACGGTGGAGAAGTGCGTATTGGAATGGGCAGATTTTTACAGGTGTGCCAAACATGACTTCCGTGACTAGTATTAGATACGGATTCAAAGTAATTCCTGAATCGGACGGTAAACTTTATCTTACTTACAATCCAAGAAATCCTTCTGCTTTGATGAGATTTCAATTAACTTGGGATGGGCATGAGAGGCAAGTACAATGGAATGAAACACATAAGAATTGGGATTTGATTCAAAGTCAGCCTGCTAATGACTGTGAGCTTTACAATTTTTGTGGCAATTTTGGGGTTTGTAATGCGTCTGGTAAATCAAATTGTACTTGTATGGATGGGTTTGTTCCTAAAGACCCGAGCCGGTGGGGAAGAGGGGATTGGTCAAGTGGGTGTGTTAGAAGGGCTCAATTGCAGTGTCCCAGGAATTCAAGTTCAAGTGTAGATGGAGATGGAGATTGGTTTAAGGAGATTAAGTGTAATAAGCTGCCCGATTTTGCTGATGTGTATCGAATCAACAATGACGCTTGTGTTGAAACGTGTTTGAACAACTGTTCTTGTAACGCCTATGCTGTAGTTGAGAATATTGGATGCATGATTTGGAATGGGGATTTGATTGATGTTCAGGATTTCGGTAAGCCTGGAATTGTTATGCATCTTCGCCTGGCAGATTCTGAAATGGGTACGACTAGTGTTTCCGCATTTTTTGGTTGATTTTGATATCTTGGTGTATGTTTTACTTGAACTGTTTTGTGTTTATATTTTGATAGTTGTTGAAGCAAGTGGCAGCAATGGAGGACTATCTTCAGGTGCAATTGCGGGTATTGCTGTTGGTGGAGTCGGGTTTTTGGCTATAGTCGGGTTACTACTTTGGAGGCTAAAAACAAGGCTCAAAGGTAAAATCTTGACACTTCTATAGTTTGGTTGATTGTGGATTGATTGCATAGTTGTTTACTTGTTTTGCTTTTTGTGTATATAGTTTTGCCTGCATCAAATAACTCAACTTCGTTGATGAAAAAGAGCGATGTACCGATTTCTGATCTGAGTAGAAGTAAAGAGTATTCGTCGGAAATGTCAGGACCAGCTGACCTTGTCATTGATGGAAGTCCAGTAAACGGTCCGGATTTACCTTTATTCAGTTTTAAGTCAGTGGCAGCAGCTACAGACAATTTTTCTGAAGAGAACAAACTCGGGCAAGGCGGATTTGGTCATGTCTATAAGGTAATGTTTTGTTTTGTGTTAATAATGTCTGTAAAAACACTACAGATGGAGTTGACTTTTGAGACTGAGTTTTTTTTTTTTACTTGCATTGGCAGGGAAAGCTTCCAGGAGGAGAGGAAATAGCTGTGAAGAGGCTCTCGAAAATCTCCGGCCAAGGCTCAGAGGAGTTCAAGAATGAAATCATAGTAATTGCGAAATTACAACACAGGAATCTTGTTAGATTGTTAGGCTGCTGCATTGAGGGGGAAGAGAAGATACTAATGTACGAATATATGCCAAACAAGAGCTTGGATTTCTTTCTGTTCGGTAAGTGATTCTCTTGCTTTGATTCGAAATTGATGCGTCGATCTAAGCATAGAAAAACATTTGTATATTGCATCATTTTAATTTTTATATTAATTTGTTTGCCAATGCAACTGCAGATCCTGCGAAGCGGGCAATGCTAGACTGGAAGAAGAGGTTTGAAATCATCGAAGGAATTGCTAGAGGCCTCCTTTATCTTCATCGAGACTCGAGGCTACGAATCATTCATCGAGACCTAAAGGCTAGCAACATTTTGCTGGACGAGGAAATGATACCAAAGATTTCAGACTTCGGCATGGCCAGAATTTTCGGCGGAAACCAAAATGAGCTAAACACAAACAGAGTTGTAGGCACATAGTAAGTAGTAGCACTAAATACACATCGTAAATCAAATGAATTATAAATATTGACTAGAGCGAATAACTCAATGTTCCTTTTCACTTTCTTGAATTGCAGTGGTTATATGTCACCTGAATACGCAATGGAAGGCCTGTTTTCTGTTAAGTCAGATGTATATAGCTTCGGTGTTTTACTACTCGAGATTGTTAGTGGCAGAAGGAACACCAGTTTTCGTTCAACCGATCATGTCAGCCTCATTGCTTATGTAAGTAAATTACACCAAAGTTTGAAACTTTATGTTCTCCATTGCGTGATCTTGTTATTTTCATAAATGGGTAGTGATTTTTTGTGTTTTGATGATAGGCATGGGAGCTATGGAATGGAAATAAATCAGAAGATCTGATCGATTCGACGATTCAAGATTCGAGTTGTCGAAATGAAGTGATGAGATGCATACAAGTGGCGATGTTATGTGTGCAAGATTCAGCAGTAAACAGACCAACAATGTCAAATGTGATATTGATGCTTGAAAGCAAAACAATCACATTGCCATTGCCTAAGCAACCTACTTACACGTCAATGAGAGCCTCTATTGATACATCTGAAATCTTCATTGAAGGACAAGAAATTGTATCCTCAAATGATGTCACCGTTACGATGATTACTGGGAGATGATTCCTTTTCGGGTTTCGTTGTTGCATCATATGTTTATGTAATTAAGAAATAAACATGAACATTCAATTTTGTACAAAAACGCAGATTTTCCCCTGTGCATTTTCGAGCTTGAATTAGTTTCCTTTAACGATTCTTGTTTAGAAAGAAATTTCAGAAGCAGTGACAATATGACATGGAGTTGAGTTGAACATAATATTCATGGAAGAAGAAGAACGTGTAGAACAAAGAAAATATGAAGAGTAAAAGTCAACGTGTCTGACCAGTCTAGGACAAACATTCTTCATGCAACGAATCTAAAAAAGGGTTGTCCAAATTGTTGAAAAATTTGGCATCTTTTAATGTAATAAAAAATTATCATATTGTACTAATTAGAAGTTGTGATTTGATTGAAGGAATGGTCAACACATGGCCGTTCTGTATATTTTGTATACAAACAAAAGGGTGTTAGATTGTAATATTTATTGTTTGGTTTTTTTAGGAATATAACATTTGTTAGTTCAGTTGTAAAGAACAATAACAAAATAATTCGTTGGGTTGACCAAAGTTGTTATAAATTCTTCTACTTAAAAATAAAAATAGAAGAAAACAAGTATAGATGGAAATGTTAAAGAAATACCATAGTTTATTATTCGTATATGTCATTGTGCATTTTGTTATAGAACAAATAGAAAATAGGAGTTAGGTATTGAATATCTAATTTAAATGGTCAGTTATAAGGAATACGCAGCTAGATTTTCCGTAAGTACCAAAGTCTAATGTTTAGACACATGAGTATAAAAAATGAGTCAATTACTTCTTACTCGTATAACTATCAGCAACAACAAATAGTTTTTTAACAAATTATCAAATATTGTTCTTTTTACACAATATTAATCATTTGAAGCCCAAACCAGATGTTTCATCTGTAAGTAGAAACTCTGGACCTTTTTAAAGCCCAACTAATTTTTAATTGAGTTTTTTATATAAATACCTCATATGAGATAGGGTTTTTGATATAAATACCCCATATGAGATATCAGATTCATGCTTGCACCCATGCATTTAATAAGATACCCCAATTGGATAAACTAATTAACAAAATACCCCTTTTTTAAATTTATATGTCCCCCTCTAATTAACTACCGAATCTCCATTATGTAATTAACCCACGATTTGTGACACATTCCATATAGAACATAACGAGCTGCAAAATAGGAACAATTCTAAACGATTCCAACCTTCTTCAACCCCGTTTCTCCATCATCATTTACCTAAGAACAGGAATCTTGAACTCGATTCCACTAATCTGCAACAAGAAATCTGCAAACGACGGACCAGCTGCAAAATAAGAAAACTTGTAATCGCTTCCACCCTTTTTGAACTCGATTCTCCATCAAAATCATCACCCCTAACCCCAAAATCGGAAAAAGGAACTGCAGCAACAACATAAAAGACGGCGGGCGATTAGAAACCAATCAGAGATTTCTTCTATAAAGTAAGTTTTCTATTTTGAGATTATTTCAAAATTGTATGGTGTATATGGGTTTGAAACTCATTCATTAGATTCCCATTGTCAAATTATACTATTTAGGGTTTTTAGGTACTAAATCTCATCAAATGGCATTTTTTTGGAAAGTGTATGGTTTATATGGTTGGGATTCCCATTGAATGTGGTAAAAATCGAGATTCGGACCATGATTTTGATTCTAAATATGATTTTTTAGAAAGTGTGTGGTTTAAATGTTTGGGGTTCGATTAAGATGTTTAATCAGAATTTGAATCTAGGGTTTATGAAAACAGTTTTTGAAAATGTGTATGGGTTTGGCTACTGTTGTATGGTTGCGTTTGTATAATGTGTATAGTTCATTTTAATAATGTGTATAAGTTGGGCTACTGTTGTATGGTTGTATATGTATATGTATTTGTATAGTTTTATAGTTATTAATTGTATGGATTTATCGCCAATTTGTATAGATTGTATTGCATGTGTTTGAAGCTTACATTTTATATCATTTATAACAGATTTGAACAAGAAGAAGATGAGGACCAGACATTCTACAAGAAACACCACCCGGACACAACATTCAAATGTAAATTGTGTATGGTTGTATAGGTTTGACTACTGTTGTATGGTTATAAACGTATAATGTGTATAGTTCATTTTGATGTGTATGGGCTTGGCTACTGTTATATGGTTGTAATTGCATAATGAGTATAGTTCATTTTGATGTGTATGGATTTGGCTACTATTGTATGGTTGTAATTGTATAATGTGTATAGTTCATTTTGTAATGTGTATGAGTTTGGCTACTGTTGTATGGTTGTGATTGTATAATGTGTATAGTTTATTTAGAAACAATTAAATGTAAAAAAAGAAGAATCAGAGAACCATGATTAACAAGAAAGAAAGTACTGATTACTTGAATTCAATTGAGGAAGAACAATCTTTGCTGATAAGGGAGAATCTTATAAAATAAAAAACTGCCATAATAAATGTTAATAAAAAGGAAGAAATAGTTGTAATTAAAAAACTGTCATAATAAACGTTAATTAAAAACTGTCATATAAGGGAAAATCTTACAAAATAAAAAACTGAAATAATAAATGTTAATAAAAAGGAAGAAATAGTTGTAATTAAAAAACTGTCATAATAAACGTTAATTAAAAAACTGTCATATAAAGGAGAATCTTATAAAATAAAAAACTGACATAATAAATGTTAATAAAAAGGAAGAAACGGTTGTAATTAAAAAAAATTCATAATAAATGTTAATTAAAATACTGTCATAATAAACGTTAATTAAAAATCTTACAATCTTTGCTGATAAGGAATAATCTTACAAAATAAAAAACTGTCATAATAAACATTAATTAAAAAGGAAGAAACGATTGTAATTAAAACACTTTAAAAGAGTATTAACAATTTAATAAAGGGGTATTTTATTAAAAGAAATATGAAAAATGGGTAATTAAATAAAAAGGTTTCAAAGAGGGTATTTCATTAAAGTGAAACCTCAAGTGGGGTAAAAATCACAATTTCTCTTTTTAATTCACTTTCTCCAGCTTTAGATTAGAAACTGATAATGGATTTTAGACCAGTCCGATGCGCAGATCCAGATCCAGATCCATTTTTGGAATATAGATCCTAATTTTTCAAACCCGATGAACTTTCTGGATTTGGAATCGCATAAAATACACACAAGATCTCGGAACCACATATATATTAGCCTTGTAACGAAATCCAGCTACTGAATTCAAGCGCTAACATCTTGAATGTTTGTCAATTGCAAAGTTTATGTCTCCAAAATATCTATTAGGTGGCCTATTTTCGAAGAGATCTGATGTTTATGGCATCGGAGTCTTGACCTGGGAATTTGTTAGTGCTTTCCAATTTAATGAATACCACTTGAGCCTTCTTGCTTATGTAAGACAGCACTGTATGAAAAACATCAGATCTCTCCGAAGGCTCTGATTGGTGTTCATTAAATTAGACTTTGATCGGGCTTGGTTGGGTTCGGGCCGAACTTGATCGGCCTTTGTATAAAAAACATCAACTCAAGCTCAGTCCGGTCTACACTCTAAAACTTCGAGGTCATTCTCAAATCCAATACATTGGCTCATGCTAATTTTTGGATAATTTAACCATATACCCAAAAAGATAGATTTTGTTGTTTTTACAACAACGAGGAATTAATATTCACTTTACCATTTTATTGGATTCTTTTTTTCATTCTGCCATTTTTTCCTTATAACTACTTTTTCTATCCTATTTAATTTGAATTTCACAACTTCAAACCTCCATATCTCACAAATTGTTGACTTTTTTTAATCGACACTTTGAAATATTTTGTGCGTCTTAATTTTATCTTTAAAATGACACACTTTAAATTTTTCGAAAAAATAAAAAATTTATCGCAATCTTATACATAGTATAATTGCTGTATAATAAAAATAATAATTTTCATGAAGACATTATACAGTGTATAAAAATGTTATAATGCATTTTAAAAAAGACTATAGAAGACATTATGCCTCTCTTATATCATATATAACGCTTTCATGAAAAAGCTGTAAAAACGGATATTATACAACTATTTTACTATGTATAAGAATATGATAAATTATTTTTTACTAGAAAGTGAGTTTTGTTGTAAACATAACCACTATTATACCATGTATAAGAGCTTTCATATTAGGCTTAACGTCTTTATGCCTGATTTAATGGAGGAAATCGGCACTGTTATGAACATAAAGGAGAAAAAAAATCTATATAAATTCTTTATACAAACTTTATACCATGTGTAACGCTTTCATAAAAAACAATAAAAATGACATTATACCACAACTATACACTGTATAAGATTGCGAAATATAATTTTATTTTTCAATAAAATCAAAGTGTATATCATTTTAAAGATAAAATTAAGACGAACAAAATATTTCAAAGCTTCGATTCGAAAAAATCAACGATTTGTGAGATATAAACGTTTAAAGTTGCAAAACTCAAAATAAATAAGAGAGAATGTAGTTATAAGGGTTGATAAAGTCAGCTTGAAAAGGGGTAAAATGAAAAACAACCCCTAATCTTTCAAAATTTTATTTTATGTATGTATGTATGTATGTATGTATGTATGTATGTCTGTATGTATGTATGTATAAAAGATTAAATTTATATAACTACATATAAATTTTACATTAAATGCATTTCTATTAATTTATTCATTTTTTATGAATTATTGTATTTTTTATTTAAAAACCCAGTTGGAAAAAAATTTATATTTAAAAGTAATTATAAAACATAATATATATAAATATATATTTTTATATATATAATATTAATCGGTTCGGGCTCAGACCAGATTTTGATATTTACACATAAACCAAGCCCGGGACTCATAATATATTAGATTTTAACGGTTCGAACTCGGGCTGAGTTTTTTTTAAAAAATGATTGTTCAAATCCAACCCATAAAAACAGGTTTGGGTCGAGCTGGGCTGAGCGGGTACCCCACCATGAAAATAAATCTACTATGCATTTGTATGATAGGATACTGTTATCATTTTGGCATAAGCAAGCCAAACTTTACTTTTGATGCAATAAATTATTATAGAAAAATCGCAAATTAGTAATTGTGCAGGTTTATGTGCACTAGTAATAGTGTAGTGTGTTTTCACAACCTCAATTCAACCGTCAGTGTTTTAAAAAGCGCTAGGCGTTACTCGGGTGATCAAAGATGAATCGGGGCCAGGGCGGGGATTAATAGGGACTATGCGGACTTAGGCGCTAGTTAGTAGGGCTTAGACGCTAGGCGTAGCCAGACGGCGATCCTCAAAATAGCGCCTAGGCGGGGATTTTTAAAACAGTGTTCACCGTATCCAAGGGTTGACCCATGAACATGTTTACTACCTAGGACCTAGATATACTCATACATCGGGTATCCGCCCAAACCTGATTCGAACCCGTTTTTATGGGACGGGTTTGGACAATCATTTTTTATAAAAATAAATTCGAACCCGTTGAAGTTCGATATTTTATGAATCAAACTTGGTTTATGCATAAATAATACCCATATTTTGTCCTACCCTGACCCGATTGATATTATATATAAAAATATTTATTTATATGTATTATGTTTAATAATTGCTTTGAATTTTTATTTTTATAGAAATTGAGTTTTGATATAAAAATAAAATAATGCATAAAAAATGAATAAATTAATAGAAATGTAATATATGTAAGATTTATATGTCGTTATTAAACTTTTTCTTTTTTATATGTATTTAGTCAATCAAGTTTTTTTTAAAAAAATTAGTATGGGTTGCGGGTTGAGCTTTGGATTGACCTTGTAAGCTCAGTCTGATCACAACCTGAACACGAAGTTTTAAAGTATGGGTCAGACTAAGTTGGGGTTAATGTTTTTTATGTAAAGTCCGATCAAGACTGACTCGAACCCAGGCTGGCCCGTCTGATGAACAACTCTACCTATAAATAATGCAAATCATAGACCACCACCATCACCATTGTGGAATCTATTGGTCGGTTTGGGTGATTATTCTTCGCGGTTCAATAAAGTACAATTGGGCATGATATGATAAGTATAATATGATTCTTTATAAAATTTGTGTTTAGATATATAGTATGATATGATATGGTTTTTTAAAATTTTTGTTTGAATAAAAGGTTAATCATCAAATCTGTGATTCTACTTTCATGATTCTTATAATCATGAAAAAATTATGAGAGAATCATACGATAAAAAAAAATATACAACCAAACAAGTGAATTTAATTAAAAATCATATCATATCATCTAATAACATGGACAAAAGAAGGCCAAGTCTCCACCATGTCAATAAAATAATATGTCTACCAGTTTGAATATTATTTCTCAACACATTGTTAAGTTACTATGAATGTTTCTGGTTTCTTTGACTTCTTTATATTGCAGAAATTTTCCAAGATATATTTTTTTTGGCCGTTAGAACAATGTGTGGAATATTCCTAATTAAATAAAGCTGTTGCCAATCAGCTAGTTTCTCATTCACAAAATTTCATCAACGATTAAGAGAGAACTTTCATCCTGACTTACATCGAGGCAAAACTACTAAATTGATGTTAGTATTTTAGTGTAATTAGATCGATTGGTTTGACCAATGTGATGGTTACCTTTCATCGAACAAGTTGGGAGAGTGCGGAGTGCACACTTATTCGGGTACGGTTACGATTTGGGAGTCCGGGGGCAGCGCCCCCGGGTGCGGGGTCTAAGGGGCGCGGCAGGGTCCGAGGGGCGGCAGCCCCTTGGCAGGATCCAAGGGGTGGCAGCCCTTGGCGGGGTCCGGAGGTAGCGCCCCCGGCTGGGGCCGAGCTGCCAAGTCAGCTCGAAATTTTTTATTCTTGAACAAACGCATACTTTGGAAAATTCATCAAAAAAATGAATTTTGGAAAGAAACAGTATCTTTTAGACACAGCTGAAACCCGAAAAAACATGTTTTTTAGACATGACTATTACCCGAAACAGTATGTCTACTGATATACTGATTATTTATTATACCAAAAACGGAATTGGCAGAACATATAGAAAAACTCGGTTGTTTTTCACAGCAAAGATCAAATTCTAGTTCTAGACATATTTTCTGATTTTATCCGATTGAAAGTTTGGTGAACCGATAAAATAAATTTCAATCTGACGATATTAACGACTTCGAAACATCCAAGATATCTCCAGAGAACCAACAATTGAGAGAACCAACAATTGACAGCGGGTCTATGAGCATGGAATCGCTAAACACGAATATACTCAGGATTAACTCACACTAAGTACGGTATGGCCTACAACATATCATCAACCGTAAAGGATTTTGCTTCAGAATTATGCGGCACATGTCTAGGCCATTTTCTCCTTGTAAGTTGTAGTAAAGGTTTCACCGTTCATTCAATATTGTATTCTGCATTTAAAGTTAAACAGAATCAATGATTAGACTGGAAAACGGGAAGTTGAAAACTTGGAGTCTATTTTTTCTACAGGAAAAACATTTTTCTGATTGGACCACCAAGTTGCTGACTTGATTGATTTTGTCTAATGGTAAGTTTAACTATCACATTGCTCAATCAACCAATGGCTGCAATTGTTTTCTCTTTGGATCCCTTTATCATCTGCTTACTTCAAATTTGGTCCTGCTTTAGCCTCTTCACCCATCTAGATTTATCATTTTTTTGGATTAGGGTTTCATTCAGATTTGTTTAGCAACATTTGGGGATTAAATGGGTAAAGGAGAATTTTTTATTAGTGTTACATATTGGTACTTCTTTATTTTCAATTTGTTTTCTTTGGCATATTGTTCAGTGATTTATAACATTACCTCATCAACACCAATCTCATCTGAACTAACACTCAACTCTCCTGGCCATGTTTTTGAGTTGGGATTTTTCACTCCAAATAACTCCCTGAATCAATATGTGGGAATCTGGTTCGAACAAATTTCACCCCGGACCATTGTTTGGGTAGCTAACAGAGTTAATCCAGTTATAAACTCATCTGCCAGTTTAACAATCGGCAGAGACGGGAATCTGAGGCTTTTAGACGGCCAGGATAACATGCTCTGGTCAACCAATGTTTCATCCTCATCTAACGGTTCAATTGCTGTTCTTACAGATGATGGAGTGTTCCTCTTAAGGGACCGAATAACAGGAACAACTCTATGGGATAGCTCTAAGAATCTTTCGGATACTCTCTTGCCTGGCAAATGGTTGGCTTACAACCATACAAGTGGGGAGAGGATAGCTAGCTTCGCTTGGAAAAGCGAAAATGATCCGTCTGTCGGGGATTTTACATCGGGAGTATCAACTGAAATACCGCCTCAAGCATTTGTCTGGAAAAGGTCAAAACCTCATTGGAGAAGTGGGCTGTGGGATAAATCCATTTTCCTTGGGATACCAGAAATGGATGGTGACTATAGTAATGGACTGTCACTTATAGATGGGATTCAAACCGGAACTTATTACTTCTCTGTTGGTGTGCTCAGGAATTGCAGTTACTCGATGCTAAAGCTTTCATCGAGTGATAGATTGAAGTTTATGTGTTTGGAGAAAGCCAGGGGGTGGTATACGAGATGGCAAGGGCCTAATACTCCTTGTGAAGTTTATGGAGCCTGTGGAAATTTCGGGGTTTTTCGAAGAAATGAACGGAATCTAACCTGTAAATGCTTGAAAGGCTTTGTACCGAAGTCTGCTGAGGAATGGAGCAAAGGGAATTGGGCAGGAGGGTGTGTAAGACGAACCGAATTGAGCTGTGGAAGAATCACAGCTAAGAATGCAACACAAGGGGGAAATATTCCAGATGGTTTTTTGAAAGTTAGCGGGTTATTACTTCCAGCTTCTTCGAGTTTCTGGAATGTTTGGGATGAAAGTGAATGTGGGGTGCTGTGTGGGAACAACTGTTCTTGCACTGCTTATGCATATGTGGATAGCATAGGTTGTTTGGCTTGGACAGGACCACTTGTTGATACGCGTGAATTGTCCTCTGGTGGACATGATCTTTATCTTCGCCTTGCAGATTCAGATTTGATCAATGGTAGTTTGATACCTGAAAGTCTTTTGTTTTGATTTCTCATTCTTATTCCTTATAATACTGTTTAGTTAATGCTTAAAGTTGTTATCTCGTAGGCGATAATGTGAAGAAAAATAAGCTTGTAATCAGCCTTGTCGTTGTTTTGAGTGTTGCCACTATTTCTGCGTTGGTTTATGGTTTTATAAAGTTGAGGACCATCCAAAGCTTTATCAAAAATGGTAAGTTTCTTACGGATGTTAGTCAGACATGTTTCAATAATTTGCCTTCTGATCTGGTATATCTTGATGTGCGCTTTACATTGTTTTTGCAGCTCAAATAAAGTCTCAGAAGGATTCTTCATTTGAGTTTAGTAATTCGGGAGATAAAGATCCACTGAGGTTGCCTTTGTTCGACTTTGAGAGCATATTAATCGCTACCAACAACTTTGATATAGAAAACAAACTTGGGCAAGGAGGATATGGTCCAGTTTATAAGGTTAAGATTTGCTTCTTCGAATCAATGAACTTTTTCTTCTTTCTATTTGCGTGCAAGGAGATTAAGTAGTCAAATTTCTGCAGGGGAAGCTACAGAATGGGAAAGATGTTGCGATTAAAAGACTTGCCAGTAGCTCTGGACAAGGCATCAACGAGTTCAAAAATGAAGTGAAGTTAATTTCTAAACTTCAACACAGAAACCTCGTCAAACTAATCGGCTGCTGCATTGAAAGCGATGAGAAGATATTAATCTATGAGTTCATGTCCAACAAAAGCTTGGACACTTGTATTTTTGGTAGGCTTTTGTCTTTTTATGTTTGTTTGCTGTCATTAATTAGAAATGGAAGTAACAACGTTGTTCAATAACTCTCAGATGACGCAAAAAAGGCGGGATTTGATTGGGCTAAACGGTTCAACATCATAACGGGAGTTGCTCGTGGGCTCCTTTATCTACATCGCGATTCTTGCTTAAGAGTTATACATCGAGATTTAAAGGTTAGCAATATTCTTTTGGATGACAAGATGAACCCAAAGATATCGGATTTTGGTTTGGCGCGGATTTTCGAAGGCACGCAATATCTTGGAAGCACTCGCAAAATTGCCGGAACAATGTAAGCAATCTATTACATAACAATAACATGTAATAAATTGCTCTACAGTGCTGAAATTGTGAATTCTTGTCAAATGCAAAGGCTATATGGCTCCTGAATATCTATTGCGTGGCCTGTTTTCGGAGAAATCTGACGTTTATAGCTTTGGAGTTTTGACGTTGGAAATTGTTAGTGGCAGGAAGGCTAGTAGTTTCGAGTTTGATGAACAAAACTTGAGCCTTATTGCTTATATAAGGCAGCACTATAGCATGGTCTTTTCTATGTCGGTTTTCAAATTGTGTTTCATATTAAGTTTCGGAAAATGGTTGCAGGCGTGGCAATCGTGGTGCAAAAGGAGAGGCTTAGACATGATAGACGAAGCATTGGGGGACTTGTTTTCGGCATCAGAAGTAAGCAGATGTGTACATGTTGGACTTCTTTGTGTGCAAGACAGAGCTACAGAGAGGCCCACAATGGCATCCATTTTTGCTATGTTAAGTGGAGAAAATACAAAGCTGCCTGAACCAAAACAACCACGTTTACCTTTGAATCATCAAGCACCTCTACTTGGTCTGCCAATAGTGTCACTCAAACTGCCATTGAACCTAGATAAGTGGCTGCCTTAAACTTCTCCACCTCTCGGGCTTGAACAAATCTATAGCTTGTTGTGTTCAAAAGTTCTTGAAGATCCCATTTCAAATTTGTATTTACTATATGTATATCAAGAGAATTTTAGAAACTAGATGTATATTTAAGTGGAATGGACTT
>CATIWQ010081156.1:0-11732 GCA_949673415.1 Euphorbia schlechtendalii | reverse complement strand
AATAAAAGTTTTCATTCTTCAATATTCGTTTGTTCGATATTTGCAAAGAATAACATCCTACCGAAGGTTCTGTACGGGCCGAGATCGAATTCAAAGTAGACGCAGGAATTGACACGGTTTGATCAACTTTAGCTTTCATTTGCATACCTTACAACTTTGCTTTGCTTTCTACTTATACTTTCTATTTCGAAGTTTATGATATGTCTATGTGTCTTAATGCGTATTTCATGCTAAGTCTTTTATGTTAATCAAGTTATATGTGTTGGAGTTAATTTTAACAGTAGTTTCGGGGTTACCAATATCATGTATAATCATTGGATCTATGATATAATGCTGTTTGGTGAGCCAACATTTCTAGAATGGTAACTTTCTAAATGTGGCTATCTGAGAGCGACCCGTACGATGCATAGTATTGATGTTGTCCAGGCTTTCATAATTGTCTTATTTCGTTTGCGCTAGGTTCAGAAAAGTTATTTCATGTGTTAATCTGCGGTGAATCATTGAACATCTGAGTGTTTTGAACCAAGTGTATTATATTAGTTTAGTGAGTCCTAACATCTTTGTTGAACTTGCATGTTTTCTCTGCTATACTTGTTCGTAGTGAAGATTCTATATATTTAGATTCTCTAATCTTCCACATCTATATTTACTCAACTTTTCATTATAATCTTCCTATCTAAAAATCTCAAATCTATTTTTATTTTCTTTTACTTTGTCTTTCCTTGTTATTCCTTAGACCTGGTTCCTTCCCTGTGGGTTCGATATCTTTTAAAACTACATCGCAACTGTATACTTGCAGTTATCATCATTTTTCTATCTGATAAGAGGTATTGATAATACCTACATTTTTCGTGAACAAGTTTTTGGCACCATTATTTGAGGATAAGCCTTACGAAACGAGTGTAGCCAAGTCTCACGAACAAGTTCTTGGAACCATTAGTTATTAAACTTATTAGTTGAAATGTGGCGAACATGATTCACCAAGCTTGAACGTCTGCTTCAGTATTCTATTTATACTTGAAGTTTTTTTAAGTAGCCATTGCAAACTTCTCGTTTTGACATCTTCAATTTTTCTTCTCTTCATATCTTTCGAATTTGCCCATTTGAAATAAATTCCAGGAAGTTTAGAGACAGAGATTTCAAACGTTGAGGCGCAAGATTAATCTATTAATCTTAATGCGTCAAAAACTCATTTCCTTCAAGCAATTCGTTTTGATAGAGAGGTGCGTGAAATGCAACATAGAATTCTGTGAATGATTTACCTGCTGACGTAGCAGAGAGGCGCGGGGACACTTAGAAAATGGCATATTTCAGAGGTATCCTTTTGTGTTGGATTTTAGTGAGGAATCTCCACCTTTTCATTGTGAGGACCGCTTGAATATCCTTTTTAATTTCTGTGTCTTTTCTCCTAAAAAGTATCAAATAGAATATTTCATTCCTCACATAAAGCGTGAAATGCATTTTTGTCAAACATACTCAGCTTTTATAGATAAAAGCCAACTCAGCTTCGCTGAGTCTATATCTTGTAAACTATGTACTACTTGGCTGACTCAGCTTGTCGTACTTTAAGCCATAACTTAATCAATAACTCAGTAAACTGAGTTGTTTTCCCTTAAATATCCTCAAATAAACTAGATTAATTAAGAGTCTACTTAGTACCCAATTAATCTCACTATCTTAGACAGTTTGTTATTTCCAAAACATTTAAGTATTGGGAGGTACTATTAACGTGGTTCAACAATACCCCTTTCATTATTTGTTTTCTCATTAATTAAACATAGTCCAACAATATCGTCACTTTGTATGATTTTATACATAGAGTTAGTTTGTATTTATGGTTTGTATAAATTTATGTCTATAGTTTACCATTTATATGGTTTTTCTTGTAGTTTGTATAGTTTTAAACCTAGAGTTTGTATGTTTGTATAGTTTTATGTCTACAGTTTACAATTTGTACGGTTTTATCCTTTAATTCTTGATACATAATCGAAATTAACAAAGTAACATGGAAAGAAAGATGAATGAATTTCAATTGATAATTAGGAATGATAAACTGAATTAAAGGAAAATTCTCTATGATCTTGATTCCTAACAAGAAAGAAACGACAATGTTTAAAACACCACTACAAGGGTATGAAAAACAAATCAGAAGTGCTATTTTGTTTAAATAAACATTGAAAAAGTGATAGAAAAATAACAAGTTTTAGGAAGGGTCAAAAACAACAATTACTAGACTTAAAAGGCTTTGGGTCTTATACCGCATGTCCAAACTTATGTTGGATACCTCAAGGGAAATACACAAAAATACAATGTTTTGTATAAATAATTACGTTTTTGTCTATTACTTAATTTAATTGTCAAAAGTGTACTATCAAGGTTTTGAATTTACATTTCTACCACCTTGTGATAAACTCGTCGGATTTTATAGTTATCTTATAGTTATTTCAAAACAACGTAATTTTTGGTATTTTTTAACATGATTTTATTACACTTTATTTATAATATTTATAATTAATGTAAACATGTTATATTTATGTGTTTTTATTTATTTTTTGTATTTGAATTAATTTTTTATATAACAAAATCGCATTTTATAGTTATCTTATAGTTATTTCAAATTGATGTAATTATGTTATATTTTTGCTAAAGTTTACTTGTAATATGTCAAATTGATATAGTTGTATTATATTTATTTGTATTTAATTAAGTGTGTGTTTAAACTATGTGACAACTATAATAGAACTATAAAATACATATGTATCGGTAAAAAAAGTTTGGAAAAAGTATAGCATTATGGATCTTATTTTGAAGGGAAATATAAAGATGAAGAAAATATTCTAAAGCGACATGTTGAAAAAATAAACGATTTGTGAGATAAATAAAAAATAAGAACTTAGATTTTAAATAAAAAAGAGGAATGTAATAATGTAATTAAGAAAAGTTTAGAAGGTAAAACTTCCAAATGCATTGTTGGAAACATATTAATTATGTAAATTGCCCATACCTTAATGTACAATTACAATGCAAATTTACCTTGTACAATGTAAGTGTGGGCTTGTTTAGCTATTATATTTAATTGGTCCCAGTACAGCAGTTTTTTATTATCGTAATCATGGTTTTCAAATTTTATCTGGCATCGAACTAGTAAAAGCACAGGGTTAAAGGTCAGTAAGACAATCGGGGTTGAACTGACAGTTTGCAATAAATATGTTAAAAACATTATTTTTAATATTCTATAAGATAAGATCTGCTATAGTAAACATAAAATTATTGTGTACTACTAAAATTTAAATCAAAACTAGTGTAAAATTACTTAATAATATTTACACGTAATATCATTATATATATATATATATAGAATTTTAAGGGTATTTGTCGAAATATGACTGTTTTCTTAAACTATTTACAAATCCACCATAATCTTACATATTCACCAAAAGCTCATTAAAGTTTACATTTTTACATTCTCTTGTGCGCAATATTATAACATGTTTTTCTATATTCTTTTGTTCTATTTTGCATTTACCGTTCATTTTTTAACATACCACTTTATATTTTTTGTTCGCCTCGTTTTTATCTTTGAAACGACATCCATTGTAATATTTTGTCAACATTTATTTTATAACTGTTCGTAATCCTGGTAGAATTCTATCAGAAATCTATTATGATAGACTTTTATGAAATCTTTTAACATCGAACATATTTGATAGAATCTAATCACAATTCTATTAAGTTCTTTATAATTAAACGAGAAATCCACTTTCGAGCATTTTTATTGATATTTAAGACTCATTCGAACTCTTTAAATAACCTTTTACTATAATTCTAATAGATTGTGTACAAACGTTGAGCATTTACCTTACATGTATTAAAACTAGTTAGAATTCTATTATATTCATATAATGCTATGAGAAATCTCCTTTTGTGCATTTTTTTTAGATATTTAGGGCTCGTTTGAGCTACTTATAAATCTTTTATTATGTTTCCAATGAATTTTTAACATATTTGTCTTTTAGACAAACGTTTTCGCATTTACCTTGCATGTAACCGTCTATTTGCCCTCCCTCTCTTCCAAAATCGTGCAAAACTGCTCTGAACTCCCATTTTCATGCTCTCAATCATGCTTAACTCTCATCATTTCTCTGTTACAAACCATTTTGTGTAATTTTCTCATCATCACGATCATTCGTTTGTACAAAGAAGCTATAAAAACGTACTCAAAAACAAAATCATAGCTTCAACATCATGACAATACGAAATAATAGAGAACTCTTAAATCGAAAATGAAGAACAAGAAGAAACGAGGTAAACAAAACGAAAACTTAAATCGTTATATACTTCATATATTTTTGAAAAAATAATCTCGTTTCTATGTACTAACATCCAACAACATGCAGACTACATGATCAAAACAAAGAATCAAACAAACAGCCAAGAAAGAGTTCACATGTACAAAAAAATCGTAAAAAATTTACATACTACTGATTTTATCTCATATTTTAAATGATCTTTACTTTTCCTCCATTCTACTGATGTTATCTGATGTTATTAACATGATTTTGATTTCTTTTCATAAAAATCGACCTGAGAATGAGTTTCTGCAACATAAGAATCTATTGTACTGATTTTCCTCTATACTACTGATTTTGATTTTTATTTTAATGAGTTTCTGCAACATAAGAATCTATTGTACTATAAACTTGATGAAAGACATGGATTAAAATAGTTTGCATTTGTGATGCAAGTGAATATCTACAAATCTGGATAGCATTTAGAATGAATAAGTGGTGAAATATATTAGAACGGGGGTTTTAGCAAGTATACCAAACATTATACCTGGTATAACATACGTTATACCAGATATATAACAACCATAAGGATATGGATTCGAACTTTTATGTGTATAAATGTGCTGAAAAATGATGATATGAACTTTTTCATGCTTCACAATAGATATAATATGAATTACAAACTGTATAACATGTGTTATACTACGTATAATCCTAAAAAGTATGAAAGTTAAAAATTCCAAACATATAATAGTCCAGTTATGCTTCTGCATTCCATTCCCTCTTAGGGATTTTTAAGTTCAAAGTCTTACATTATACCTTGTGTAACATGATTAATAATAAATAAAAATTAATGACATATGTAGGAAGTGAGAGAATTCTTGAGAAAAATACAAGAAGAAAACATAGAGGAACCTGAAGAATCTTAAGATCCTTAAGTGAGTATTTTTACTTGATTATAAAATACTTCTGCTTTTTGTAGTATAAAAATAATGATTAATGTTTATCATTTAACAGGAATTCAACCATTTTATAAAAAGAAAGACTATTGGAAAGCTAAGCTATTTATAACATCAGATTGTGATGTTATGAATTTCCTGGAAGAGCAACTGCATGAAGAGGCAATGAACAAGATAAGAAGAAGCTGCTTCGGTCATTTCTTTGATGCACCAAGACATAAAGTGTCCAAGAAACTACTACATTCATTGATGTTAAGGGAGATGAAGCAAGACGATATGTGAATTTATGTGAAAGTTGCTGGAAAAGTACTTCAGTTTGGAATGGAAAATTTCTTGCTCATATCTGGACTGAAACAACTAGAGATGCACCCCTTGTTTTCCAAAACACAAGGAAAAAAAATGTGTTTATATAGAAGTACTTTTCAAAGGCAAACAAAGCAATGCAAAAGGCTGAGATTGAAAATGTGATAAAAACAAAGAAAATCAAGTTGGAAGATGATTACATGGAAATGGGGTTTGTGCACTTCATCACCTACTACATTATGGGATTGAGAGCTACAAAACCAATTCTAGAAGACTACTTCCACTATTGTTGAACAATACATATTATGAAATAAAATTGAGTTTCCTATCCTATACGATGACCGTAAATTGGAAGAAAAAAATGGGAAGCAAAAGAAAAGTCCTTCATCATACAACCTTGAGGGGTATCCATTGATGTTCCAACTGTGGTTCTAAGAGGTATGTGAATCAAGAATAAGGGTGATCTATGATGGAGCTGAAAAGAGAGAACCAAATATCTACAGAACAAGACTATATAACTGGAGAACCGACAATTTGACATGAACCAACAATACATGGATGCAAACATATTTAACAGAGATCCTGAATTTGTAAGTAACATAAACTTAAAAGCTTAATTAAAAAAGTTAATAATTATTTATTACTTGTTAAACTTCTATATATGTTTAAAACTCTAACATAATTCCAATTTACATCTTTTCTAGTTGAAATTCAAAAAGATAAAGCTTACTGATGAGGAGTACAAGAAGTTTGGTCCTCTACTTTCACAAGATTATTTCAAACAGAAGATTGAAAAGATGAATACAGAAAATGATGACACCACAAATATATGGAAGTGAGAAATGGAAAAGCTCCTACGATTACAACACCCAATGTAATAATACATTTGAAGAGGATATACAAGAGAAAATATGGAGCCAGCTAGTAGGAAATGAAAATGTTGAAAATTTGTTCAAGATGCTTTTAAAAAGCTAAGTGACCAGATAACATCAGTTTGTAAGAAGATGGAAGATGGTTTCAAAAAGATGAAATGATAAGATGGAAACAACAAATAAGAGGCTAAAGAAAATAGAAAATAAGTTGATTAAGAGCAAAAAAAGGGTATGTTTAAACTTTTAAAAAAACTCTTTTGATTGCAAGAATTGAATAAAAATAGTTATTACAATAAGTATACAAGCTATTATACCGAGTAAATGAATTGATATACCAAGTATATTATATATTATACATGGTATAATACTTAATAACATAAACTATTATAATGAATATCTTACTTATTTAACAGAAAAAAAAAGCAACCAAGAAGAAAGATGAAGATTCCAAGAAAAGGAAACCAGACAATAAAGATGATGGAGAAAATTAAATGAAGAAGAAAATCGATGAAAATGAAAAGAAAAATGAAGAACCAGAAGATCAAGAGCAAGATAATAAAAATGATCAAGAAGAAGGTGGTAAAAATGATGAAAGTAACATGGCTGAAGAAGAAGTCTATCATGACTGTGTTGTCGAAAATGATGCTGAAGTTGGGATTGAAGTAACAAATCTGGATGATATTCATGTTGAGGAAAATGTAACGTTTACAGCTGAAGAGGTATGACTTCAAACACTTATTCCACACCTTGACCTTCTTAAAATGTATATTCCATTAATAATTATCAAATTCCTCTTTAATTACTTCTGTGTACATATTGAAATCTGTTAAATGTGATAAAAAAATTTTGTTACTAGAAGTTACCTAGCATTCCCATGACTGGAAAAAAAGATAATAAGGAAGATGATACAACAAAAGAAAATGAAGAGGAGCAAGAAGAGTCGGAAGATCAAGAAGAAGTAGTTGACACTTTATTGCATATCAAGAAAGCACACAAACCAAGAGTATTTCCAATTTTCAAATTGCTTTCAAGTGAACAGATGTAAAATCTGTTAATTGAAGTGATAATTAACAAAGTAGTGAGTGAAACAAAGGATGCTGATGAGACATTGGAAAAAGAGAAGGACCAAAATGAAGAGCTGCAACCACAAACAACAGAGGATAAAAATCTAGAGGAAATCAGAGAGATGATGAAAATAAATGAGGAAATCATGGAGGTAAACATAACAACAACATCTAAGTTTATGTATGTAAATATTTTGTTTGTTGAAAACATACATCATATAGCAATTATTCAAAGTATAATATATGTTATACTTGGTTATAACAAGTAAATACCTTGTTAACAACATAAGTACCAAGTCTAATATATATTATACTAGGTATAACAAATGGTATACAGCTTGTACACCTAGTATACTTAAGAAAGATTGATTATGAAAACTAACTAATTATATGACATGATTAACAAACAGCTTGAAACAAGGTTTTCAGACTCAATTGATCTAGAAATATATAATGTATTGAAGATTTGTATTATGTCAGCATAGGAAAAGACTACTTTCTATTCAATGTGCGTACCTTACAAATATTATTTTTAAAAAGATTTATAAACTTTCAAAAGTTTTATTCCTTATAATTAGTAGATAAAACACACGTTAAGGAGCTTTAATTCCTTCAATGTACCATTTTTTGAAGTATTACTAACACTTTGATTCAAAATAGGAAGCTAAAGATGAAGTAGTTGAAGTGAGAGGATGAAGTAGTAAAGAGGAATCCTGGAAAGAGAAAGGTTACAAAATTGAGCAGAATTGGATCATCATTCATGATGAAATTCGGATCAGATGAAAAAGTTGAAATAAGTTCAAAGGTTGGAAAAACTATAAAAATTAGTAACATTGTCAAGGCAAAGTATGCTCTAGATGACTGGGTTGAGATAAGGGAACCAATAAGGGAAAAAAGTCGTTAAAACCAATCCTAAAATACCTGAAGCTGGAAAAATTTCCAACAAAGAAAAAGTAAGACATCCTATAATTGCATGCTAAAAATTTATTTCTTGGTTTGATACTTAATCATTGCAAAAAAAATGAAAAATGTGTAGGAAAAGCAATGAATGGTACAACGTTAAATATGAACCAATCAAACCACCAATTAACTTCAACATCTACCAAGAAGATAAGAAGACTGTCTTTCTAGAACTCTAAAAGATGGATGAGTTCCTCAACAACAATGTAAGACAAACACATAAAAAAATTTCAAATTGTTCAAAAAGTTAAAAATACCAAGTATACAAACTATTATACCAGGTATAACACAATTTATATTTGGTATAAAAACTATTATTCCTGGTATAATGCATTAAATATTACAAAAACTAACTTGTCTTATTCCAGCACATTGATGTAGTCATGTACTATTTAAGAAAGAAAGGAAAGTACAGCCCAAGAATCAAAGATAACTTCACAACGGTGGACCTAAGATTCGATAAAATAATAGAGCACGAGAATGTGTCAGTGAACAATTTGAAGGGGGTGAGATCCTAGTGCAATCTTCAATATCACAGAAACCATAACAAATTAGATGTACGGGAATGGGGTAGGGTGCTGCTAAGAATGGAGTATAGTGGACTTTGTTTACTTCCCGATAATGATGGATAAACACTGGATAGCTGGGAAATTTGACATTAAAGCAAGGAAGTTCTACGTTTATGACTCGTTGCAAAGAAAAACAAGGATAAAGGAGATAATGAAAAAGAAAGAGTGCTACATCAATGTTATACCATAATATCTTCATGTGTATGATATTTTCCAAGGATGAATTGATTGATGATCATACCATAGTATGCAGAAGATAGAGACCCTCTGAGACCTTTGGAACTTGAGATTGTTCAAGATGTGCCACAAAATAAAACCCGGTACATTTTCTTTGCACAACAAGTCTGCTCTTACCTCATTTCTAAATTGTAAGCAATAAACATATAACATGAAGAAAACTATATTAAAAAACAAAGAAGTGCCAACATAACAACAAGAAACTGTTTAATAAAACTTTGTTGATTTTTCTTTCCTTGATAGTGATTTTAGAATCTTTGCATTAAGCTTCATTGAATATATGAACAAAGGAAAATCATTTCCACTAATGTTTGATGTCCAAGCACACAAAAATAGGCTCGCACTTAGCTTATACAGGCACGCACTACAAAAGCAAGATAATGGTCTGCTCAATGATGAAGACATGAATCCAGAAATTGAAGATAACCCTCAATAGTAGTAACTTTAGGAAGGTCGAAATGACAAATAGCTAAAAAAAATTTCAAAGCTCAAGTTTTCGAAAACATTATGCAGTATTTTGGTTTTGATCAACTTGTTTTTAGGTTTGGAACAATTTGCAAATTTATGTTTTAAATTCTGTTTGAACTATATTGTATGTGATGGTTTCGGTTCGAAACCCAAAAAATTAAATTGCAACACATATTAATGTTTTTCAATAGCTAGTTGATAGCTTAATAATAATATAATTGAATAATTATACTCAGTATAACATGTGTAATATCATGTATAACATGTAATACTAAGTATAATATAAATTATACCTAGTATATGATCATGAGTAGAAGTGAGTAGAACTGCAAAATGCTGTGTAATATTCTTAAGTAGAAAACCGTTAAAGTGAAAATAGAGATCATGAGATGTTGTTATCTTATTTGCAAATAAAAGGATTTTCAATACACACACCCATTCATTTAGCAATCTACAAAAAAAAGTAAAAATTAGAATTCATCTTCACAAAAAATGTTGATTAGAGTTTACACAAGTAAACCGGGAAAAAAATCTAGAACTTATACCAAGTATAACATACATCATATCTAGTATAATATACATTATATCTGGTATAATATATATTATACTTGGTATAACACATGATAACAATAAAAAGAATCATTTAAAGATAACAACCAACACAAGATACAAAACATTTATAAAAAAATATGTATATCAATATGTATATTATCAATACAAAAAACAAACATGAAAAACCTAATCTTTCTTTGTTGTAGTACAAGTTCTCCTATTATGACCAGAAGACCCATAAACACTACATCAAACTGTGCCTTTTGTTTGCCTCTCCCAATGAGACTTTATCCTTTGTTTCCTTGGTCTACCAGCCCTAATCCTTCCTTCATGAGGCAATACAATCTGCCAAGCCACATCTTCAGGTATATCCCAAACTTTATCTAATGGATTCGGAAATACAATACCTCCGTAAATTGCTAAATACATATCCTTTGTGTAATACTCGAAGCAATATTTATAAGACACTAGATTGAACTTCTTAATAAATGTAAGAGCGTGGGCATAAGTAAGTTGATCCAACTATAATCTTTTACAAGTACAACTTTTTTCTTCCATGTTAACAATGTAAGTTTTACCATTACTACAAACAAGCACCAAATGATTGTGTGATGGCCTAACCTGAAAAATAAAATCCATAAAGAAACAAATAACAAAACAAAATGACAAAACAAAAAAATCAAGAATGGTAACATGTATACCAAGGATAAAAAGATGTATATGTTGGAATTGTTGATGTGACCTAGTTCTAAAAGCGTTGGTTCATGCATTGTCACATTATAAAGGCAATAATCTACTGCATTTATACCTTGTCCTATAATATGAGTAGAGTATCCATTGATTGATAATCATAAATGTCCCAAGTTTATGTTGGATGATCTATAGCAATGTAGTTGCTATGTCACTTGGTAAAGTAGATCATGAACATGGGCACATGTTGATAACATGGGGCTGGACTGATCCACACAGCAAAGTCACATGGTTGTATATCATAGATAATTTGCTGAGTAGGTCTCAGTTGTCCTCAGACTTGATTTCAACTTATTACGGATGTTGAATTTAGTATGCTGTAGTATATTACTAACGTGTCCTTAAATATTAGATTACAAGTATGGGTATGCTCGGTGTATTTCATGACCACATTAGTAGTAGTGTTGAAGTGATAGGATTGCCATTCGATTTGATAAATCGAAATGAATCACCGGCCACTTGATGAATAAAAGTGATAAGGACGTCCAATAAGTCTTTGATTTATTTTATCATTTTATTCTAGATCAAGAAATACGATGAATTGCATAAGAGGTGACAAGCAACATGCCTCTTGTTCATCATATTGATGTCAGCTGGTAAAGGACTTTGTGAGATAACTACTGGGTTCAGTATCTTTAATAGACGGCTGTATTCTGTCCCAATTGGGGGCTGTAATGGTTTGCTAGAATCCGCTTACAGTCTATGGGTG
>CATIWQ010081110.1:0-66523 GCA_949673415.1 Euphorbia schlechtendalii | reverse complement strand
TTTGTCAAGAACAAGATGAAATATTATGACGTATCACCTCCAAGATGAATATTTCATAATCTTTTCATATCTAGAATGAAATTTAGAAAATTGTATGGTATAGAAAATAAAATAAAAACTTTAAAACTTACTCGGCTTCCCCGGAAGTATCTTTAGAACGCTATCGCCTTCCCCGGAAGTATTTTTAGAACGCTATCGCCTTTCCTGGAAGTATCTTTAGAACGCTATCACCCTTCCCCGGCAATGGCGCCAAAAAATTGTTCGCCACTTTTCCACTGATAAGTTTAATAACTAATAGTTCCAAGAACTTGTTCGTGAGACTTGGCTACACACGTTTCGTAAGGCTTATCCTTAAATAATTGTGCTAAAAACTTTTTCACGAAAAATGTAGGTGTTGTCAATACCTCTTATCAAATAGAAAAATGATGATAACTGCAAGTATACAGTTGCAATGTAGTTTTAAAAGATATCGAACCCACAGGGAATGAACCAGGTCTAAAGATAAATACGGGAAAGTTAAAATAAGAAAATAAAAATAGATTTGAGATTTTTGATAGGAAGATTAGAATGAAAAGTTGAGTAAATATAGATGCGGAAGATTAGATACTCTAAATATAGAGATTTTCACCACAAACAAGTATAGCAGAGAAAACATGCAAGTTTAACAAAGATGTTACGACTCACTAAACTAATCTAACAGACTCGGTTCAAAACACCCAGATGTTCAATGATTCACCGCAGGGCTATACATGAAATGACTTTTCTAAACCTAGCACAAACGAATTAAGACAATTATGAAAACCTGGACAACATCTATACTATGCTTAGTACGGGTCGCTCTCACATATCCACATTTAGAAAGTTACCATTCCAAAAATGTTGGCTTACTAAACAACATTATATCACAGATCCAGTGATTATACACGATATTGTTAACCCTGAAACTACTCTTAAAATTAACTCTAATGCATATAACTTGATTAACATAAAAGACTTAACACGAAATACTCATTATGACACATAGACATATCATAAACTTCGAAATAGAAAGTATAAGTAGAAAGCAAAGCAAAGTTGTAAGGTATGCAAGTGAAAGCTAAATTGATCAAATCGTATCCACTCTTTAATGGGAGTCGTCAATTCCCACAATTCCTGCATCTGCTTTGAATTCGGTCTCGACCCGTACAGAACCTCCGCTAGGATGCTATTCTTTGTGAATATCGAACAAACAAATATTGAAGAACGAAAACTTTTATTGATAAGTGATTTGCAAGTACACTTATACAACAATCGCTCGAGCATGTAGAGAAATCTAGTGATCGAAATAAGGATTTGAATTACTTAAACATTTTCTCGCTAACACTTAAGAATGTAGCGAATCTATCTACACACACACACACACTATATGTGACTCTTTATTTGCACTCTAATGCTTCACATATCCAATGCTATATTGCACTGCATGAAATTGTAATGGAATGGAGTCCTATTTAAAGAGTTCGATGGGTTGCGTCTATCCAAACGAAGGGTTGTATCCATTGGTGAAAGATTGCATCTTTTCATTGTGATTGGTTGAGAAGCTTTGATATAATTCACAATGGATAGGCACCCTTTAATGATTGGTTGACTTTTGATAGGCGTCTATTCATTGGTATTTGATGGCGGTTGATCATGCTTATCTGGCAGGTTATAACTAAAAAGATAATACCAGAACGACTGTGAATCTTTGATTGGTAGACTTCTGATTCTGAAGTAAACAAGTCACGACCGCGAATGATTGTCACGACTGTGAATTGAGTTTTACTCAGAAATCTTCTTGCAACTTCACCAATCTTCGACAGCTTCGATCCTAAGCCTAATCTTTGAGTTCCGCGCATCTCTTTGCACCTTTTTCACTCTTTTTTCATAGAATTCCACTTTTGATCATTTTTCTCCAAAGATTTACCTAGTATCTGCATTTGCATCAAAAATAACTATATACCACGTGAAATCTTTTATATGAAGTATAAAAATGACTAAAACTATAGTGTTTAATATATGAAATTAATGTGATAATAAGTGTAATTAAACACTTATCATTGCCATATAAGGCTGATGTTGAGCACTTGATCGCAAGGTTTTGACTATAATAGTTTTGATAGGCTTATATTCGTTAATGGTGCCAAAAACCTTGTTCCCCACTTTTCTACCGATAAGATAAAAGTTCAAAATACGAAAAGGTTTTGTTAATACCGCTTATCAAATAGAAAAATGGTGACCAATGCAAGTATATAGTTTCGATGTAATTTTGAAAGATATCGATCCCACAGGGAAGGAATTCGATTTTAAAGACCAACTAGAGTTACGAAACAAAAGAAATAAGATAAATTATGGGGTTTGGATGGTTTGGTTGATAGACTGATGAATAGACAGATGCATGAACAGATTAGAGAAGATGTAAACTATATAGATATTTCCTAAGAACAAGTATAGTAGAGAAAGACATGTAAAATCACCAAGAATATTTTGTACACTAAATAACTTCAACAAATACGGTTCTAGACGCCTTAATATTCAACAATTCATCGCAGAGCAACACATGAGATGACTTTTCTAAATCTAGGGTAAACGAATTATGACACTTATAAGAACCTGGATAACTATAATACTATGCTTAGTACGGGTCACTCTCACATAGCCATATTTAGCAAGTTACCATTCCAATAATGTCGGCTCACTAAACAACATTATAATCACAGATCCAATGTTTATACACAATCTTGTTAACCCCAAAATCACTCTTAAAGTTAACTCGAAAGCATATAGCTTGATTAATATAAATGACGATGAAATAGTCGTTATGACACATAGACATACCATAAATTTCAAAATAGAAGGTATAAGCAGAAAACATAGTAAAGTTGTAAGGTATGTAAGTGAAAGCTAAATTTGATCAAACCGTATCCACTCTTTAATGGGAGTTGTCAATTCCTGCAATTCTTGCGTCTACTTTGAATTCGGTCTTAACTCGTACAGAACCTCCTCTAGGATGCTATTCTTTATGAATATTGAATATAAGAATGTTGAACAATGAAAACTTTTATTCATAAGTGCTTTGCAATCACACTCATATAATAAATGCTTGAATTTGTTTAGAAATATAATGATCGAAATATGAATCGAATCACTTATTCATTTTTCTCGCTAAGACTTTGAACGTAGTGAAATCTATATATTTTCACTCTATATCTATATATGTATATAACTATTCATTGCCTACACTAATTTCCCTCACCATGCCCTGAAATTTGTTGAATTTAAACTCTATTTATAGAGTACGAAGGGTTGCGTGTATCCAAACGAAGAGTCGTGTCCATTGGTAAAGGGTTGCATCACTTCAATATGATTGGATGCAAAGATTCATCCTCATCGACAATGGAAATGCACCTTTTTATGATTGGTTGACTTCCAAAAGATGCCTTTTCAGTTGGTGGTTGATGGCGGTTGATCATTATTATCTAGCGATTGGTAGTTGAATAGATATAACCAATAACCATCACAAGTCGCAAGTAAGAATCACATGTCGTAATCGTGAATAATGATTTGTAACTTTCTGCTTATGAAGAGTAACAAGTTGCGACCGTGAATGGGTGTCACGATCATGAACTACGATTTTCTTCATAATTCTTCTTTGCAACTTTGCCAATCTTTGACAGCTTCGATCCTAAGCCAAATCCTTGTATTCCACGCATCTTTTTGAACCTTTTTCACACTTTTTACATAGAATTCCATCTTTGATCATTTTACTCCCAAGATTCACCTAGTTTCTGCATTTGCATAAAAAACAACTACATACCACGTGAAATCTTTTATATGAAGTATAAAATGAAACAAAACCATATCATTTTATGATTGAAAATATCATGATAATAAGTGTAATTTTACACTTATCACACCCCCACACTTAACTTTTACCTTGTCCTCAAGGTAAATGCAACAAAAGTGTATAAAATAGTAATTCAAGTTCGTACCTCATTTGGCGAAAGACTATCGTAGTGAGTACCACATTCCCATGTTGCATAAAGTTCAAGTAAAAGTTTGAAATTTCCCACAAATTAGTAATGTGCAATTTATATAGTTTAGTTGCATACCTTTGCTCTTAATGGAGGGTCAACCAAATCGCATCTTCATATAAGTGTTTTATGCTTACTCGAATATTTCCTTCTCTTAAGTATAGTATAAAGAATAAAGGACAAAGGGAGCACGCTTTGAAAAGATTGATCTCAAGGAATTTTTAGGTAAACTAGGATGCTACACACTCTTAGTGGTTGCATTTTATGCTCCATACCACTCTCCCCTTTTTTTAGTGGTTGAATTTTATGCTCCATACCACTTTTTCTCACCTTTTCTTTTAAGCATATATTTTTAAAGTACAAATTTGTACGTTGCACCCATTTTTCATGATACACTTTCTTTTTCTTCACTCATTTAATGGTTGCAGTTTATGCTTGGAACCATTCCTCACCTTTTGAATAAATCATTAGTTATCCTCTCTTTCTTTTGATTTTTCTCTCTTAATACCCTCATCCTTTATTGATCACTTCAAAGTATTGTGGCTATATTTTCCCTACACTTTAAACACACTCAATACTTATAGGACGTATCAAGAATATCATATAAAAATCATAGTAAGAACACTACTAGATATTACTCCACTTAAAACTTATCGGTAGCATTAAACTAAAACTATACAACTTATACTAATTCATGTTGCATTGAAATATATATCAAAACTTATGTAGAATGTTGCTTTTGAATGTTACACACAACTCATCCTTGCCAAATGCTAAATGTTGTGCCATGATGCGCTCACACTCTCAACATGTAGTCATACTCGAAACAATTTGTTTGAAATATGCACTAACATCAAACTTGAAATACATAACACTCACAATAACCTTGGAACATATGTTAGTATAGCATAGGTATGGATAATGTATTAATAGCACAAAATCAAGAAAAAATTTCAAATTCTTCAATTTTTTTAATTTTATTTAATTTTTTTGGATTTTTCGGATTTTATAAATGCCCCCACACTAAAGAACACAATGTCCTCATTGTGAGACATTTAACTAAAAAACAAAAACATGAAAAACAAACACCAATCTAAAATTTGAAAAAGAAAAGAAAAGAAAAGAGTAAACCCATTTATTGTGAAGGAGAATCTAGAGCCCATGTCGTGATCGCGAAGGCCTGTCGCGATCGTGATTTTCTTCAAAATAGGTTCAGAAGATTTTACTGATAACTTCACAAGCGCGATCCATAGTCACGATCGTGATTTTTTTTAATCCTTCTATTTCTTCAATTTTTAGACTTAGTACCGTAGTCTCCTAGTATTTGATCTCTAGAACGAACTTGCCTTCCCTGGTAATGATGCCAAAAACTTGATCGCAAGGTTTTGACTATACTAGTTCTGATAGGCTTATATTCAGTATTGGTGCCAAAAACCTTGTTCCCCACTTTTCTACCGATAAGATAAAAGTTCAAAATACAAATAGGTGTTGTTAATACCTCTTATCAAATAGAAAAATGGTGACCACTACAATTATACAGTTTCAATGTAGTTTTAAAAAATATCGATCCCATAGGGAAGGAATTCAGTTCTAAAAACCAACTAGAGTTACGGAACAAAAGAAATAAGATAAATTATAGGGTTTGGATGGTTTGGTTGATAGACTAATGAATAGACAGATGCACGAACAGATTAAAGAAGATGTAAACTATATAGATATTTCCTAAGAACAAGCATAGTAAAGAAAGACATGCAAAATCATCAAGAATATTTCATACACTAAATAACTTCAACAAATAAGGTTCTAGACGCCCTAATATTCAATAATTCACCGCAGAGCAACACATGAGATGACTTTTCTAAATCTAGGGTAAACGAATTATGACACTTATAAGAACCTGGATAACTATAATACTATGCTTAGTACGGGATGCTCTCGCATAGCCATATTTAGCAAGTTACCATTCCAAAAATGTTGGCTCACTAAATAGCATTATAATCACAGATCCTGTGACTATACACAATCTTGTTAACCCCGAAATCACTCTTAAAGTTAACTTGAAAGCATATAACTTGATTAATATAAATGACGCAAGATAAAATACTCGTTATGACACATAGACATACCATAAATTTCAAAATAGAAAGTATAAGCAGGAAAAAAAGTAAAGTTTGTAAGGTATGCAAGTGAAAGCTAAAGTTGATCAAACCATATCCACTCTTTAATGGGAGTCGTCAATTCCTGCAATTCTTGCGTCTACTTTGAATTTGGTCTCGACTCGTACAGAACCTACTTTAAGATGCTATTCTTTATGAATATCGAATAAAAGAATGTTGAAGAACGAAAACTTTTATTGACAAGTGCTTTGCAATTACACTCATACAACAAACGCTCAAGTTTGTGTAGAAATATAGTGATCAAAATAGGAATCGAATCACTTATACATTTTTCTTGCTAAGACTTTGAACAGCAACATCTAGATATTTTTACTCTCTATCTATACACGCATACTACTATTCATTGCCTACACTTGTTGCCCACACCATGCCATGAAATTGGTTGAATTTGAACTCTATTTATAGAGTACGAAGAGTTACATGTATCCAAACGAAGAGTCGTGTCCATTGGCGAAGGGTTGCATCACTTCAATATGATTGGATGCAAAGATTCATCCTCATCCACAATGGAAATGCACCTTTTTATGATTGGTTGACTTCCAAAAGATGTCTTTTCGATTGGCGGTTGATCGTTATTATCTGACGGTTGGTAGTTGAAAAGAGATAACCAATAACCATCACAAGTCACAAGCATGAATCACATGTCACGATCGTGAATAATGATTTGTAACTTTCTGCTTATGAAGAGTAACAAGTCACGACCACAAATGGGTGTCACGATCGTGAACTACAATTTTCTTCATAATTCTTCTTTGCAACTTTGTTGATCTTTGACAACTTCGATCCTCAGCCAAATCATTGTATTCCATGCATCTTTTTGCACGTTTTTCACTCTTTTTACATAGAATTCCATCTTTGATCATTTTACTCCCAAGATTCACCTAATTTCTACATTTGAATAAAAAACAACTACATACCACTTGAAATCTTTTATATGAAGTATAAAATGAAATAAAACCATATCATTTTATGATTGAAAATGTCATGATAATAAGTGTAATTACACGCTTATCAACACTCACCCTTCTCTCCATCAATCTCCATCAGTTAGAGGTTAGCGGAATCGGTTACTTCTTCATTTAATGATGAAGATTCTTCCGAGTCACTCCATGTGGCAACAAGTGCCTCATTTTTCTACCCAAACTTCTTCTTGAATCCCTCCTTCTTTAATTTAGGATAGGATGATTGGATATGACCTTTCTCACCATAGCAAAAGCACTTGATGTTTTTGTTTTGCTCCTTCTTTTGTCCTTCCTCAACTCCTCATATGGGCTAAGTTGGCTTGTTTTTTGCTAGGAAACTTCTTCTTGTTGAATTTCCCATCCTTCTTCATAAAGCTCTTGAATCTTCTAGTAAGAAGCACCATCTGCTTATCCAAATGAGTCAGCTTTTAGGACAATAGCTCTGCCCTCCTTCTCCTTGCCTTTGCTCTTTTTAGAGTCACCATCATATTTCCTCAATGACATTTCCTAAGTCGCTAAGGTGCCTATTAGCTCATCATAGCTAGGGGTTTTCAAATCAATAGCCTCTTTGATCCCGCTCTTCTTTGCATCCCACTCCTTGGTGAGAACTCTGAGGATCTTCTTCACCATCTCTTCCTCGATGAAGTCCTTGCCTAGCTATTTGAGTTCATTAATGATGTTAATGAACATGGTATTCATGGATTGAATACCCTCATTGGTACCCATATGGAATAACTCATATTCTCGAAGCATAAGGTTGATCTTTAACTCCTTCACTCTGTTAGTTTCTTCATAGGTGACTTCCAATTTCCTCCATATATCCTATTCAATCTCACACCTTGAGACCTTGTTGAATTCAAACAAATCTAGAACACAATGTAAGTAATTGATGATTGTTGCATTCTCCTTAAAGAGCATTAGGTCAGCATCATCATAGTCTATTGGGTCTACAGGAACACGTTCCCTATTTCTAATAATAGTAGGAATCCTAGGTACCAACTTAATCACTAGCCATGCTTGTATGCTTTTTAATTGTATGAAAATTTTCATTCTATTTTTCCAAAATGTGTAATGTTGGCCATCAAAGAGTGGAGGCCTAGTAACAGACATTCCTTCATTAAGGAGTGTAATATATCCATGATCGGAACTGTATGATGGATTATTAATAGACATCAAATCTTTAACTCAAGATGATGAGTCTTTAAGTTGAGCACGGGCTTTAATACCACTTTTTGGTCCACTTTAGCCTTAAAAATTGTGCAGAGGGGGGTCAATGCAAATTAACTTGATCTTTATAATTTTCAAATTGATTATCAAGTTATTTTTAGATGCGTGCTGAGTGAACGAAGCTGAGTGCACTTTTGGTCTAAAAATTGTAAACTACTCAACTTGAGCTGACTTAGTTTATCTTCAAGCTATGTTGAACGATCTTACTCATCTCAAAATGGTTTTCAAGCAGCCAAACAAAATAGAGAAATGATGTATAAGCACAAACACTATTAAGGTAACAAAACATAGTTAACGATAGAGAACAATATAGATTTTATCCTGGTTCTGCCCCAAGCCTAACTCAAGTCCTCGAATGCTTTTCCAAGTTTTAATCCATTATTATTTCTTTCCTACAATAGGTAGAGAAAAGCCTTTATAGTGGGTGGAATAATTACAGAAAGTACCTTCCTTTCTAACACTCTCAATATTCATTTGGGTACCCTTCCCAAACTGAGTCACTTAGATAATTGATAGAATTTGAAGAACAGAGGATTTTAACTTATAAAAATGTTGAATCTGTTATAATGTAAAAACTAATCTAAGATTCTAAGCCTATCTGATTTCTCTGTGACAAACAAATTAAGAAATGCTTGTTTTCTTTTGACTTGCTTGAAATGGAATTTTAAACGCTAGGATTGCTTTAGCGGAGTTTCAGCTCTAGGAGAACCAAGGTGATTCGCCAAGTTGCAATATTTGCTCTAGGATCTATTTATATATGTAGAGGGTTGGAAGTAGCCATTGTAAACTTCTTATCTTAGCTTGATCTTAAAAATCTCTTCTCTTCACAGCTTTCAAATTTGTCTGTTTAAAATAAATTTCGGGATGTTTAGAGACATCGATTTCAAACATTAAGGAGTGAGATTAATTCGTTAATCTTCAACTCATCAATAACTCATATATCTTAAAAAAGTCCATTTGAGAGAGGCGCGTAAGATGCAACATGGAAGATTGCAGTTAGCTGCTTTGCTGACATTGTAGAAGATACTGAAAAATGGCTCATGTTAGAAGATACCTTTTACTTGGATGTTAGTGAGGCATCTCCAACATTCCTCACAGACACCTTTTGGTTGTAAGAACCACATGAATATTTTTTTTGGTTTCAACACTTTTAACCTGAAAAATATCAAAGGAATATTTTATCTTCACAAAAAAGGTTAAAAGCACAAGTGTCATAATATAAGTAAGTGTTTCAGTCTTACTTGGTTTTTCACTAAGTAAAAACTACTCAACTCAAGCTGAGTTATATAAGATAAACTATGAAGTACTCAACAACTCGGCTTTTTCTTCTTTAAGCCATAACTTAATTAGGTTGTAGCAAAACTAAGTTGTTTTCCTCAAAATAAACTGAAGTTAAACTTGCCTTATTAAGAGTCTACTTAGTACCTAATTAATTTCACTATCCTAAGTAATTTGTTATTTCCAAAACTCTAAGTATTGTGAAGTACTATAAACTTGGGTTTAACACTCTCATCAGAAAACAAATCCAATCAGCATCCTACATTGCTAGTGGTAAAACTCTCCCATGGTCAAACAATTCATATTAGTAGACAAATCTGGTGCCATCTCTCGGTTGTTCCACCATCACTTCCTCAAGCTCTGCCGTAGCATTACTAAACAACAATTGAATAAAAATCAATTAGAAATTAACTCTGAGAAAATACTCAATCGATTTCATTAAAGGAAGAAGAAACTTATCTATACATTGTTGAAGAATAATGGTTAAAAGAAAAACAAACTAATTGTAAAGATCAATCTAAGAAATGAATAAATACAATGTAATTAAGTCCATAATTGTAATCATGAATATGTTTCTCTTAACACGCCCCCCCTCAAAATGATGCTAGGAGAAAGGAAATGCAACAAGCTTCATTTTTGCATAATGTTGTGGCTAATTGAGAAGTGGACATGGGTTTAGTAAAATTGTCTACCAACTAAAGTGTGCTAGCAATGTGTGGACTAGAAAAGAAATTCTCTAATAAGTGATTGTGCACCACATGATAATCAATGTCAATGTGTTTCATCCTTTCATGAAAAACGGAATTGGAGTATGGAAGCTTCATTATCATAGTGCGGGGGAATAAGCATAAGCAGAGGAATTTAAAACGATGGAGAAAAAAAAGAGATAAATTTTAACTCACAAGTATGTCAAAGTAAGACTTTTGTATTTAGATTTTGTAGAGCGGCTGAGAATGGACTATTTTTTAGCTTTCCATGAAATGATGGATTAGACAAGGAAGAAACATTGTCCAAAAATAATTTTGCTGCTAGTTTTGCAAGTCCCCTAATTAGCACCCAAAAAAGCTGTGATAGAAAGGTCATTTGTAGTAGAATAAAACAGGTTGTAATAACTAGTCCCCTTGAGATATCGCACAATATGCAATGCTGCCTGAAAATGATGCTCAAATGCTTGTGCATGTGTTGACTTAAATGTTGAACATGAAATATTAAATCAGGTCTAGTGAAACCCATGTTGAGTAATATACCCACCAAGCCCCTATATACATCTAGTTGATAATATAAAACTCCATCAATAATGCTCAAGTTAACACCAGAAGGTAAAAGACTAGAAGTAATATTGGCCTTTGTTATTCTTGCATCCCTTATTAAGTTAAAAACAAATTTATGCTGAGATAAGGCAATACCACCATTAGATTGCCCAATAAACAATGAGCCTTGCCATGATATTTGATGGTGAACAATTGTCAAGATAATGTTTGACCTCAAAAATTAACATTTCTGAAGTACCAGTGAGAAATATATCATCAACATAGACAAAAACAATAATAAATTGACCTTTCTTTAAATAAGTGAACAAAAAATGGTCTGTTGTGAATTTCTCAAATCCAAAAGAAATAATTCTCATGTGAATTCTTTGTTCATTACCAGCCAGCTTGCTTTAATTCATAGAAAGCTTTAAGTAAGTGACAAACCTCACTAGCTTTAATTGTAGAATAGCCAAGTGGAGGTTTCAAGTAAAACTCCTCCTCCACAATACCATGTAACTATGCATTGTTAACACCAAGTGGAGGTAAGCTTGTAAGTTCCCAACTATGATTTTATTCCAGCAAATTCAACTCCTATTCCATTGATTTTTCCCATCTTTAATCTTTAGCTGCCTCACTATAAGATTTGGGCTCACTCTCTTAATGAAGAGAGGATAGGAAAGCTGTATGGGTAGGTGAAATGGAAGGAAGAGTAGGTAGATGTGAAATGGGATTAAAATAGAAAGTTGTAAAAATAAAATCATGAAACTAGGCAAGCTTTTTGCAATCTCTCTAAGGTTAGAGGAATGTATAGGAGGGGAAGGGTTTCGTGGGATTGAAGGGGATTAGTTAAGAGAAAGTGAAAGAGTGGAAAATGATGGTGAAGGAACATACATATTGGTTTTTGTAATAGCAAGATCATGGTTATGTGTTGTTACAAAATCATTATCTAGGTAACTATCAAGAGGTTTAGGTAAAACTAGGATTTCCTTTAAAAAATTTAATTAGAAGGGTTGTTTCGTAAGGAAACAAAATTTCAAAGAACACAACATCTCTTGAAACTATAATAGTTTGTGAACCCAAGTCATACAAATTATATGCCTTGCGATTTGCACTATAGCCAATAAAAAAATAGGAAATGCTCGTGTAACAAACTTAATTTTGTGGGGAAAGGTGTTTGTATAATGATAGAAGCAACGAAAATTTTTAGAAGAGAGTAGTTTGGATTTTGTTATGTAATACCTCATAAGGGAACTTCCATTTAAGGATGGTACCAATTGTGTATTAGTGAGCAATGCTTCTCCTTAAAACACATTAGAAAAATTAGCTTGAAACAACAATGCACGAGCAAGATTGAGAAAATGCCTAAGTTTCCTTTCCATAACCTCAATCTGCTGGGGTGTGTAGGAACAACTTCTCTGCAAATGTATCCCTTTCATCTGAAATAACTCAAAACAATTAGAATTGATAAATTTCGTTCTATTATCGCATCGGAAACATTGAATTTTACATCCAAATCGAATCTCATTCAAGGCAAAACATGTGGATAATGCTTTCCAAACCTTAGGCTTCAAATGAAGTAACACAGTCTAAGTGGTCTGTTAGTTTTCATTAACCAATGTTAGCATGTAATGTGCACTAGACACTGACTTTGTTTTATAAGGCCTGCAAAGATCACCATGTACCAAGTTGAAAGGCTTAGTACTAGTACTCTTATGTTTATAAAAGGAAAGTCTAGCTTGTTTAGCCATTGAACAAGTAGTACAATCCCGAAAAGTAATACTAGATTTAGGAATATAATGTATATGTAACAATGCCTAAGGTGAAGTATGTGCAAAGCATAAATGCCAAAGTAAAGCAATATTTGTGACTACATTATTATAGGAATGAGAAAATTGAAACAATATTGTGTACAATGATAGCATGTGTGAAAGCAACTGCTGAAAGAACATATAAACCATTCCTGCAGATAACAACAACAAAAATACCCCTACTTGAAAGATCTTGCAAAATGCAATGTTTGGTAAGAAATGTCATTGAAATGTTTTCTTCTAAAACTAACTCTTCGATACATAGTAATTTATGTGTGAAGTGTGGTACTAGTAATACATTGGTGAGCTATAATATTGGATGTTGCTCAATTGTTCCAACATGTGTAATAGTATTAGCAGTTCCATCTAGAAAAATACCATTTCTGCTAGATTAAAATGGCTGTATTGAACTAAAAAACTCAGATTTCATACTCATATGTGTAGTTGCTTTGGAATAAATGATCCAGGTAGCATTAATAAAATAACTACATTCTTAGAGATCTCACCAACAAAGCCTGAAAAACCAAAAAATTATCTAGTATTTTCACAATGTCTTTTGCCTTTCATGTACCTCTAAAACTCTTGATGAATCATTCTAGACATATGCTTCCGTGATTTTGGAGACATAACCTCCTTCATCTATAGAAGATAGTGCCTCAAAAGGTGAATAAACAGTGGCATTATTTGCTTATGTTCCAACTTTAGGTGTAAAAGTTGATTTGTGCTTAAGTGATGTATATGATCAATTTTCAATTGCAACTGCAGCTCCCTTCTCAAGAAACCACTTAGGCGGACTATAGAGCTCCCAACAAGTCTCCTTCAAATGTCCACTTGAGTTACAATAACTACAAACCCTACCATCCTTTTTTTCTTAAAAAATAATGTTAGTCTTAGTAGAAAAACTAGGTTTAAACATACTGACATTAGCAAATTCTACATTACTTTCGCAAGATAATTCTCTTTGCTTCTCAACTCGCAGAATCATATATAACTCCTTGTTTGGGCTCGACAATGATCTATCAAAAAAATTTGATCATGCACATGATTATAGGTGGCATGGAGACCAACAAGAAATTACAGAATGCAATATGCATTTTTTGCATCTCGTATGTGTTCAGTAAGCCTACAAGAACACATTTGCCCAACATTGCAAGTGTAAATCAGAGTAGGAAATAAACTATCCAGCTCATCCCATAGCTTCTTCAACTTAGAATAAAAAACAGTTACAAAGAGATTACCTTAAGAAAGATCATGGATATCATGTTTAATTTGATATAGTAAAGGTCCTTGACTCTCATCGAAACATTCTTCTAATTCCAATTAAAGTTGTTGCGTAGATAAAGTAAAGAGGAAGGCATCAATGAATTTCTTTGGCACAACATTAATCAATTGAGAAATCACCATATTATTATCCTCAAGCCACCATTCATAGGTAGAGTACTCTAGATTTACAGTGATATTATCTTTAAGAATAAAAGAGGATTTACACTTTAGCGAAATGAGCATCGATTTTCTCCAAGATAGGTGGTTCTTGCTAGTAAGAGGTATGTTAACCAAGAAGAAGCTTGGATTATTAGGAGTTGTGACTTCGATTTGAAGATTACTTTGCAGAATCATGGTGGATTTCAAAAGAGGACTCTTTTTTAGAAGAACCGAATGTGATAAAAAGAGAAGCAATAGGTTGGAGTTTCAGCATTGATTAGAAGAACATAAAACAATAAGGGAATTAAGTATAGGATCTACGCTTTGATACCATGAAGGACTATTAAATAATAGTCAATTGAAAATAAACTTTGAGAAAAAACTCAGTTTATTTCATTTGAAGGAAGATAAATGTATTCATACACTGTTGAAGAATAACGATTAAAAGAAAAATAAACAAAATGTTAGCTATCAATCCAATAAAGAAATAAATACAATGTAAGTAGGTCCACACTTGAAACTGTGAATCTAGTTCTCTTAACAACTACAGATAAAAAAAACCCATCTTAAAGCTTTTATTTAGGTAGCGAGATCTTGACGAAGAGAGGAGCAAAGAAATATTATTGCTTGCTTTAGATGTAGAAGGTAAAAGAAAGAAGAAAGAAAATACATAATGAAGAATGGAAAATCCAAAAGATCGTAAAAATTATAAACCTTAATTTGAATATTTGTATAATAGTATTAAATAATGTTGGTGTCGAGCCATTTTAAAAAATTAAACTACTACATTTCCATAAAAAGCACTTGTTTATATACTGTCCGGTGACTTTATTATCAGAAGCGTTTCACCAAAAAAACATGCTACCTATCTTAATTTTAGGTTTTACAAGTTTGAATAATATGTTTCTCCATGCATAACCTCATCTTCTAGGAAGACAAGGAGAAGATCACGCTAGGTTCAAAAGCAACTACGAAATTCTGTTACTTCCAATTTTAATGAAGATGACTTTGGCCATTTAGTAAATGATAATACTTTTGAAGAATCAGAGGAGATCATTAATGATATGAAGGGTAAAGGAATTGGGTAGTGGGTTGATGCTCATTATGTGGCAGAATATATTAACATTGATGAACATGAGAAACAAAGACATCTATAATATCCATTATTATTCATAATGCACCGCCCATTGAGCAACAAATTATTGATGATGCACAAGAAATCCCAACAACAAATTTGGTGGTTTATTTAAATGATTTAATCAATGTTAATTCCATAATCAGAAACCTGAAAAAGGGTTGTTGTAAGCCTATTGAGGATTTGGATATAAAAAGCAACATGCTACCAAGAAAATGGATGTGAAGGAGGGTTGTTCCATAGTAAAATTCATTTATGTTGAGTTTTATAAAAAAAAATCATATTTTGGACACAGTCTACGTTGCCCGTGTGCTTGTGACTTATCTTTACCGAGAAATTTTGGATGTTAAAGTCATGATCACACACACTTATTTTTCCAGCGTTTCAATTTCCGTTGATGGTTATTTACTAACACTTAGAAGAAAATAATTGAAAGCACAATTATTTTTGGATACATAAATATAATTTTCTTGGTGATTGAACAAGAAAGGATCCATTGGTAAAACACATATCACAATTCATATTATTCATGACAGATCATCCATTCTATGTTCTTGTTTCTCTGATTTTATTCGATTAAACTTTTGGTATAATCGCCAAATAAGTTTCAATCTGGAAGTGTTTTTCACGACATAAAAAATATCCAAGAATTCCCCTTATTCCCCAACAAAGACTGAAACTTATACTTTGAAGATGATGAATGAAGAATCTGTAAAGGAAATGAAGAGTAAGTTTGCAAAATTGGACAAGTTTTTAGGGTCATTTCTATTGACTATACTGAAAGTTGTGTGTATTTTAAGTACTCCCATGCCAGAACTTCTTGATGATGAAATACTAGAACAAACTAGGAATCGTAACAAATTGGTGAACGATGACCACATCTATCACGGTCACATCTTAAATGGTATGTATGATTCCCTTTTTGATATATACCAAAACATTGAGTCTACAAAAGAATTATGGGATTCTCTAGAATCAAAGTTCATGGCTAAAGATGTTTCTTGTAAGAAGTTTTCGGTTAGTAATTTTATTAACTATAAAATGGTTGATATTAGACCGGTCATGGAACAATATAATGAGTTGTTAAGGATTATGGGTCAATTGTTTAATATGACAAGAAGAAGGATGAATCCATTTTTGTTTCTAGTATTATAGACAAACTGCCACCATCATGGAGAGATTTCAAACATACTCTAAAATATAATAAAGAAGAAATGACTCTGGTTCAACTTCGAAGTCATTCTAGGATTGAAGAGTCTTTAAGGGCTCAAGAGATTGATGATAATTTTAAGGGAAAAGACCAAGTTCATAATTTTTTTATGAATATGGATGAAGAGGGTGGTTTCTCTAAAAATATAAAAAGAAACAAAGGGAAAAAGTGCAAGATAAAGGAAATTACGACAAGTTTTCCAACAAGAAACCCAAGTTAGCATATTGGAAGCGTGGCAAACCCGATCATGTCAATAGGGATTGGCGAGTTGGTAAAGGTAAAAACATTACTAGTCTAAATGGATCTAAGGATCCTAAAAAGCAACAAGGTCAGATTATAATTCTAATCAAAATTATGTGTCTTTAATATCTAAGGCATTTTAAGTGTAGGATAATAATGTTGTGTTGCACCTTTTCAGTAACACACTTAGCAAGTATACTAGTGTCAAATTGTAAAGCGGCAAGCAAGAGTATCATATCCCATAGGGAGGTCTTTATTCCAGTTTGTTATTTTCATGATAAATGGGCTAATGGAAGGGTAAATGTGATTTTTGGAAAATGGAGGTTTTGTTAAATGCTAAGGACTTACAAGAATGATAAAAATAGAATTAAAAAGGTTGTTTAAGTTAATGATTAAAGGATTCAAGTTCAACCTACCCAAATGACAATCTAAGACTATCTTCCCTAGTTTTCAGTACAAGACCTTGCTCAGATATCCAATTCCAAGGTCTCTAAACCACCTCCTAAGCTTGTTTAGTTTCTTACTAAGCTAAACACACTTCACCTTTTGATCATTCATATGAATAACAAAGTAGCATTAAGTTTAGTTAAGCATTCATCAAAGTGAAACCCAAGGCATACAAACATTTATCTTTCGATCTCATGAAGTGTATGTGTGTGAAGGTCTTCTGTGTAGAGAAGATCACCTTTCGGTCCTTACTACTCAACATAAAGCATGAAAGTGATCAAGTTTCATTTAAGCAATAAAGCATTCATTCACACAAATATTCAAACCAAGCAAAGGAAAAGATACTTTACAGTAAGGGGAAGATCTCCTTTGACTACTTTTTATAGTGTTGACTTCACTTGATGGTGGACTACTCACCCATCTCAATTAATTGCTCAACTAAACCCATAAATGAAAAAAGCTTGAAAGAAGAATAAAATGGTAGAAAATTAGAGAGAAAAGTAAATTTTGATATTAGATTGATAATGATAAAATGAAAGATAATTGTTTTCTTAAGAGATACCCACTTCTTTCTCGCCACTTTGGCTTTTGGGAAAAGATGGTCTCACCAATTTCTAAGGGCCAATTAATCTCAGCCAGATAAAAACCTAAAATATCTAGACATTGTCTTTACATAATAATAAAATAATGCCCACTTGCTACCAAGGGGAAACTAAAAGCTAACTAAGTTAATTAAAGAGCAAAAGATCATTTTCTTCCCAATTAATTCCTCCTCCTAATACACTGACATCATCAATAAGCTCCCCTTCATTCTAATGGCTAATATCATCAATTAACACAGCCATTTTTGCCACTTTCCAGCTCAGCATAGAAGGTCTCCTTCCACAGATAAAAAACCTAAAAAACCAAGAAGACCTTCATAAAATCTGCTTAACTTTAATTAATTTCAAACTAATTATTCAAGCTTTTAATGACATAAATTCTACCTATCATGTTGCATGGTGGATTGATTCAAGAGCAATAAGTCACGTGTGTAAATCTTTGTTGGTTCAAATATTTTCAACCAATCGTAGATGGATCTATGTTAAAGATGGGAAATGTTGAAATTGAACCAATCAAAGGACTAGGAAATGTTTATATCATTTTTACTTATGGAAAATGTATATATTTAAATAATGTGTTGTATGTTCCTAGGATTCAAAAGAATCTTTTATCTGGTGTTGTATTGAATAATTATGGGTAATAACAAGTGTATGGAAGTGGTAAGTATATCTTATCTGAATATGGTTGTGAGCACGGGATTCTTACTCCCGACTAGCGAGTTCGATGATGAAGTTGTAATTTTCCCCTATTAGCGTTTCACATTTTGCAGGGTTTTGAAAACACCCGAAAATCATCTACCTTGTTTCTTTAAGCCTCATTTCCCTTTAGAAAGCCCAAACCAATAGAAAAAGCCAGCTCGATATCGTTCAATGATAACAAATGATATCGTTGAATGATATCAACGTTATCGTTAACGATATCAGATTCACAGACAGAACAAAAAGCAGATTTCGCATTATTTTGTCAAAAAAGCCCATCCATCACCCATAATTCTTGACTTTTCCATCTTACACATTGTCAACATGCTGCCAACCCACATGGTGGGAGAAAATACTGGAAAAAGACAAGATTAGTGGGTATTCCACCTGTACAAGTGGACTTTTTAGATGGAAGGGAGCCTTAATAAGAAAAGAGAGGTAGCAAAACAAGGGGAGGGGGGAATGATCAGGAGAGGGAGCTCATATGCTGGAGAAAAGAAACCAGGCGAAGATCCCAAAAACACAAAAAAAACAAAAACCAAAGAAAGTTTGAGATTTTAGAGCAGTTTTAAGATCTAATCCCAAGGGAAGAAGTAACTCTTGTTCTTCACTTTCCAATTTCACACATCATTTCCAAGAAGCACTGCCTTCCCTCAAAAAGGAGACCTCTAATCTCCACTTCCGTCAAAAGACACAAAACCGAACCAAAGAAATGAGGAGGACTTTCCGGGTATTTTCATGAACCGAACAAAGTAGATTCACAGCTACGGGGTAAGCCTCTGAGTTCCTAAAGTCATGCTTCATGTGCTTTTATCATATATATGTGTTAGATGTGTTAAAAATGTGAAAATGTAAAAATTGGCAAAAATAACAATCTGCATGTATTCTGCACGTCCGATATCGTTGAACGATATCGTGATATCGTTCAGCAATATCGTGACATCGTTCAACGATGTCATTTCCCAAGTAGAATACAAGCATCATGTTTGTAAGATTTTCAGATTTCAATTCATGTTCAAGAGGGTTAGTGGTGACCGTTCAGATATGAGGTCTGAATTTTCAGCAACATGAAATGTATATGTGAAAATTCTACAAACCCGAGTTTCTTTTTATTTACCGGAATGCTATTTGATAGTTTCTTTTTCTGAACATTTTTAATAATTTCACAGTTTATGTTCTTTGACCTAGATTTAGTTTCTGTCAATATTATTATGAAGTGTGTTAGGAAACCCCGATGAAGGGAACCGAAGTTCCCGGACAACCGACCCTGACAAATATTCGCATGTGGCATTTTCACTAAAATTGGTTAAATAAACTTGTATGTATAAAATGAACCTTTTTTATGAAAAAGAAAATTTCAAACTCTCCGATGTTTTAAATTAGACCATACGGGTCTCGTAAAAATCAAAACGAACATACTTGTAATTATGTGCGGCGTGCCGTATTTGTGCTAACCTTTGTGGGTGCAGGTAAGATGTATGTTAGGATTTACTTTCCTTCGTGTATCGCTTTCAATTTTGAAATCCAATGTAATATTCGTTAGATATCGATGTATTCTAAGTGATTGTATCCCCTAGATCACTTATATTTAGGAGATTTGTAATCCCCAAAACCAATGATGTAATTAATCACCCCGTAGAATAGGCGTATTTAATTTCCTACGTGTTTACTTTCCGCAACTTACTTACCATTTTATGCATGAGCGATAAACATAAACTGAAAACATCTAGTTTAGTTCGTATATTATAAATGTTGTTTCTCATTCATAGTGTAATTTAACTCAAATGATGACGAAATAGATAACTCATCCCCGAATCTCTGAACTATGGTATCTCTTAGGCTTAACGGATCTAGGATGTACCAAAATTTCCCAGAAGAGCTGATCTGGGTGGCGACTCTAAGTACCATAGGCTAGAGGTTCTGATCTCGAGTCTATTAAGCTTGAAAATCACACTTTTCAAAGCGAAACACTCTTTTCCAATGCGCTTTTCCAAAAGCCCAAAATCATTATTTTCGAAAACCCCACGCCCCATCTCACGGGGCCAGCACCTCGCAGCGTCCGTGTGGGACCGTCGAAACGTCGTCTGCTCACAGTGTCGACTCTGCTAGGGATATCTTTTTTATAAACTTACAAGTTTAAAAGATTTTGGATGAGTATTGAAAAGTCGTCAAATAAGTTAATCAACATTTAAAATATCGAGCAGATCACTTGTTGCCATACCGCATGGACTCTCTTGAAAAAGGGGGAAAAGTGTATCATAATGCAATAAGAACCTTTTACATGAACTAACCATTGACCTAGCTCGTATAAGGAAATCGTAGACACTTTCCCTAGGTTTACCAAAACAAATGCATCTTTTTGTGCAGGTTCGCTCCTTAATACTTCACGGTATTAAGATGATCCAAACCTAGATTTAGGAGCCTAACCTTTATGCGTGGGGGATATAAGGTTGGAAGTGATACGTTGTGTGCTATGTGCTATGTGTGCATCATATTACCATATTTATTTCACATGAAATATCATGCTAACCTACGATTCATTATGCAGACATGAATTATACACACACACATGTCAATATCCTGGTATCGAACCTAGAATTAGAGACACGATGAGATAATGTCACCTAAGCTTAGGGTCACCCATGTTTGTGTTCTCACACGTGAATCTCTTGGAACACCTCACTCCCAAAAATATAGGGTATAACGCATTGTTTTACCCGAACTTGAACTCATCAAGATCGATCCATAGCCCTCAGAGGTAAAAGTGTATTATCACATGGATGATACGTGACTATTTATCATTTTTTCGGTTTGTTTGTTTCAAAAGGATTGGCAAACACATACTTGCATCTTTAGGGTGCAACCCCCTTAAACGACTTTGGAATGCCTATTGCTACTTGAGTAATAGGCAAACTTCACTGTTTTGTTTCAAAAGGATTGGCAAAACACAAGACACATCTCAATCATAAGCCTATTACCACACGGGTATAATGGTAACCCTCCTGTTTTGCTTCAAATAGATTAGCAAAAAAGGAGTCACATCTCAACCACAAGCCTATTACCACACGGGTAATACAACAATCCACCTATTTTATTTCAAATGGATTGGCAAGACATGTGTCATCTTAACCTCAAGTCCTCACCACACGGGTCAGGTCTTATTATCATTTGAGTTACATCTTTGTTACCAATGACTAACAATGTTTGTTTCAAAGGTATTGAAAAACATGAATTTTATCGCATCATGGCATACTAACCCTTATGACGTAGCCATTTCATGAGCATTACATGCACGAGTCCCATAGTCGATCAAGCATGCATTTCAGTTTTGACGATAATGGTTATATTTGTTTTAGTTAAATCTTGGAAGCGGTCGGGTCATCGGCTAGTTCATATCTCTCCCATTGTGGCTCACCAAATAGAATCATTTGTAGAGGGTCTCCCACACAAGGACTCCAGTGAGGACTTAGGTTCAGATTCGGGTTCAAGGTTCAGCTTCAGATGAAGATCAGCAAACAGTTCAGGGAAAATCAGTGGAATGGCAGACCAACAGAACATGACAGGGGGAACTAATCAACTAGACCATGGTGAACCTGCTACCTCCCAGTCTACGATAGGCCAAGAAATAGCCAACGCTCTCAACGCGTTTCTTCATACTGACCAGTTCATTCAAGCTATCTAGTTCCATTCTCGCCCTAGGCAGCTAGAGGGCAGGTTGTCAGACTAGGAGCTCGCCTGTAACCTCCAAGGTTCTACTACTACCACCCACCCAGTGGATGGGAGACCTAGCTTTACCCCTCACGTGCTCCCATCTTCTAGCACCCAATTCGAAGTCGGCCAAGCAGGGCCCACATTCACTCAGACAGAGTCCCCTTTTCAATTGGGACAGAATGGCTCCGGAGCGGGCCAGGCGACAAGTAGTAATGGTCAAGTGATAGGAGTGGCAGATCAGTTGATAGTAGAACCACCAGCTCCGCCCGCGCAACCAAGTTATCATCAGGGGTCTCAGCAGCTCACAGCCAAAGCAGGGCAGGGAACACCATCTTCAGGGTTCATTCTAAGCACGCAGACATCCTATCCTCCGCCTGAGGTTTTCCCAAGTTTCCAAGCTCCACCTTACGGTTATGGTGCAAATGTCAATCCTATGACCATGCAATACCGAGGTCAATTCCCACCTCAACCAACTTATGCAATTCCTCCTAGGGGCCCTGTATATCTCCAGGTTCCATATAATCAATTCAATGGATCAGCTAGGCGGGAGACGGGTTACTCGATTCCCCAACCCAGTATGGAAGAGCTGTGGCATCAGTTCTTGGTGACTCACGCAGCAAAACACCCAGGCTTCTAGGCCAGCATCTATCTTGTGCCGCTTGAGATTTGATGGGGAAGGAGATCCCCAGGCCCACTTAACTAATTACCAGACTGTAATGAGAGCTCAACGAGTTAGTGACAAAATGCTAGCAAAAATGTTCATAGTCATGTTGGCAGCCCCAGCCAACCAATGGTACAACAATCTACCCCCGGAGGTGTCCCAAAACTGGGAGAGCCTTTCAACAGCTTTGATAGAGCAGTATGGCTTCAATTCTCAGATGAAAATGACCATGCAAAACCTAGAGGCTGTGAGATAGAAACTAGGAGAGTTGTTCAAGTCATACTACACCCGATGGATGACTACACAGGTGTTGTTGAAAGATCATCTCAGTTTGCCAGAAACGATTGCAAAATTGATAGCTGGAGCCCTGCTGGAATACAGAGAGAAGTTAGGAATGGATGCCTACCCCTCTTATAATGCAGTATTTAAAAAGGCCGAACAAAAGGAGTGGCTCGAATTCCTCGAGATGACGCCTAGAGAACAACCAGTCATCAAGTCATAGTCCCGGAAGAATGACTCAGGGGCATCATCCTCCAACCCTACGTAACCGAAGGGGAAGCAAGCTGATGACTACTAAAAGGTGACCAATGGGTAAGAAGACCCTCCGCATGTGGAGTATGAGAATGCTAATGATATAATAATTAGTTTTTTTTACTCATTTATGTTAATGAACTCTATCAATGAGGCTTTTGAATCTTCGAATGCTTCAAACTTTGCTTGCTTGCTTGATATTCTATCAATGACATCATGCATTCTCATAAGCATATATATACTATTTTTAGCACATGTGACACATCATGTCATGAAATTAATTTGGGTACAAATGGATTCCCCATAATAAATTCAAATGATTTGATTCTTGAGAGAAAGCGAGATACAAATACATGTACTTAGACAACGCGTGATAGCAATTGCCTCATCATACAAAGATGAAAGATCAATGGAAAGATCTCCAAACATGAAACGTCCGCTGACTCTGGCAAAGATCAAAAGGATCAGAGCTAGAATAAGGCCAAAATGTCGACCAAACAAGTTGGGACAAACCAACCGGTGCAATGCCATAAGAAGGAGTTAGATCGTTGAACACATCAACAACTCCATCACAACCATTCGTTAGACCAAACAATAGATGTGTTGCTGGATCATTGAACACGTCAACAACTCCATAATTCATGGCATAATGGAATAAGAGTCAATGTTAAAGATAAAAAGGAGTTAGACTGTTGAACACGTCAACAACTCCTCCACACAGCTTGCTACTATTTGTGGGACAAACATGATTAAGACTCATCATCACATACATCTCTAACCAGAAAAGCAGTGTGAGCACCAACCAACCGATCAGAAACACTGAACGAGACCAAAATTGAAGTCATGAACATGGACGGTAATTGTTCTACCAAATCAACCAAGTCTTACACAATTGCTATCACGCATAGGTGAAAGAAATAAATCAGTGAAAAGTAGTACGAACACAAAATAAATTTGTATTTAGCTTGTCAATTAAACACTCGGTTAGTTGAGTAAAAATTAAGGCCTCTTTTCAAAACACAAAAAGAATGGTCCGTTGAGTTGAAAACCTGAAAAGGGCGGCTCAGGCAAAACTTAAAACATCGAGAGAACAACATTAGTTAGAAAACCTGAAAAGGATAATCAATGGCGGGAGTCAAATCATTTGAAACATTTATACCCCTATTAAGTTCATCAATGTATTGTCATTTTTGCTAAATCTTTATGCATATGCTTAGTTTGATTGCTTGTATGTCAATGGTAGAATATCGCAAGTGAACATCCAAAAAAAACAAAAAAAATGGGTCTGCTGGATTGAAAACCTGAAATGGTGGTCCAGATAAAAATTAGGACAAGGTTCGATGGATTGAAAACCCGCAAGGGTGATCTATGCAGAAATTAGAACCAACATCAAATTCATCATCTCCTCTTCCGAAAGGTACTTGCAACACTTCAGACAAACAACTTCCAAATGATCATCGCCAACACAGTGCGGAATCAACAACTCATCCAGACTTTCCTTAAATCTGATCCAAGCTTTGAACTCGAATCTTATTCAACGAACCCATGGAATCCCTAACAAGACAAACCCTAGGGGCAGTCATACACCAGCACAAGGGAAGGCTTCTCAATGAATGAGACGCATGACACCTACAACAGATGAACATACATCATGAATAAATATTGTTCATACATAAAATCATTTCATACATGCATTCGCATCATGTCACTTACAGGTCAAGGCGATGCTAAATCGGGGCAACGTCATCCCAGTGAACAAGAATCTCCACCTCCACATGAGGAACCTACAAACAAGATGATGGCCCATTCAAGCCTAAAGTCAATTCAAAACCTACATAGGTCTCCTTCAAGCAGCATCACAACATCACAAAAGCCTCCCAGAACAATGGAGCGGTCATCAGGACATCCCCAAAATCTCAAACTCTAATTTTCGCGTTTATCATAACCCTTATGTTTCAATTCTTGATTGAAGGGGCAAAAATTTTTGCTCGTAGCAATCTCAATCAATGAATTAAAACATATGTCACAAGTATATCTACTAATAAAATTCCTCATTCTTGTAGATATCCTTCAACTCACAAGGGGCATCCACCGTAGACTTTCTACAATCCAAATTCTTTCAAACTTTTTACAGTCACTAGACTGTCCATAATCTCTTTTTTGACTTTTTACAGTCATCCAAACTTTTTACAGTCATCCAAACTTTTTACAGTTCAAAATCCTAACTTTTTACAGTCATCCGAACTTTTTACAGTTCAAAAATCATGACTTTTTACAGTCATCCAAACTTTTTACAGTTAAAAAATATTAGCTTTTTACAGTCATATGAACTTTTTACAGTTCAAAATTCTTAACTTTTTACAGTCATCTGAACTTCTACAGTTCAAAATTCCTAACTTTTTACAGTCATCTAAACTTTCTATAGTTCACACCTTGTCCCAGCCTTATCACGGTCAGCGAATTTCAACGAAGACCCACAATGGTCGACGTATCATCAAAGGCATGGAGCATACGGCTTTCATCCTTTCCCCAGCAGTTCCGAGAGTCACGGTCAACTCACAAGGGGCATAAAATTCAAACCACAATGGTCAACCATCCCATAGCGGATTTCAACGAAGACTCATAGTAATCGATGTATCGTCAAAGGTATGGAGTATACCGCTTTCATCCTTTCCCCAGTAGTTCCGAGAGTCACGGTCAACTCACAAGGGGCAATCATTGCCAAACGGACAATTCACAAGGGGCAAGGAGAGGCCAATCCCCGACAACGCCGCACCAAGATGAAAGCTTCCAGCCATCATCCCCAATGAATGCCAATCGTAACTAGGCAGGTATTATCTCTAAACCTAGTTGCTCTTTCAATCGTGGGACCATACTAATCTCATATCAGTAGTGATCCCATGAGGGGCAGCCTGTGAGCACAGGATTTTTACTTCCGACTCGCGAGTTCGATGATGAAGCTATAATTTTTTCCTTGTTAGCGTTTCACATTTTTCAGGGTTTTGAAAATGCCCAGAAATCATCTGCCTTGTTTCTTTGGGCCTCATTTCCCTTTAGAATGCCCAAACTAATAGAAAAAGCCTGCTACTTAAAGTGATCATTAACAATATATTGATATCATTCAACGATATCAAACGATATCGTTGAACGATATCAATGTTATCATTAATGATATCGGATTCACAGACAGACCAAAAAGCAGATTTCACATTATTTTGTCAAAAAACCCATCCCTTACCCATAATTCCTGACTTTTCCATGTTACACTGTCAACATGCTACCAAGCCACATGGTGGGAGAAAATAATGGAAAAAGACAATATTAGTCGGTATTCCACTTGTGCAAGTAGACTTTTTGGATGGAAGGGAGCCGTAATAAGAAAAGAGAGGTAGCAAAACAAGGGGAGGGGGTAGTGATCAAGAGAGGGAGCTCATATGCTGGAGAAAAGAACCCCAAAAACATAAAAAAAACAAAAACCAAAGAAAGTTTGAGATTTTAGAGCATTTTTAAGATCTGAACCCAAGGGAAGAAGTAACTCTAGTTTTTCCCTTTCTGATTTCACACATCATTTCCAGGAAGCACTGCCTTCCCTCAAAAAGGAGACCTCTAATCTCCACTTCCGTCAAAAGATACAAAACCGAACCAAAGAAATGAGGAGGACTTTCCGGGTATTTTCATGGACCGAACAAAGTGGATTCACAGCTACGGGGTAAGCCTCTGAGTTCCTAGAGTCATGCTTCATGTGTTTTTATCATATATATGTGTGTTTGATGTGTTAAAAATGTGAAAATATAAAAATTGGCAAAAACAGCAATCTGCATTTATTCTGCACGTCCGATATCGTTGAACAATATCACGATATCGTTCAACAATGTCATTTCCCAGACAGAATACAGGTAGCATGTTTGTAAGATTTTCGAATTTTGATTCATGTTCAAGAGGGTCAGTGGTGGCCGTTCAGATCTGAGATCTGAATTTTCAGCAACATGAAATGTATATGTGAAAATTCTACAAACCCGAGTTTCTTTTTATTTACTGGAACGCTATTGAATAGTTTATTTTCAGAACATTTTTAATAATTTCCAAGTTTATGTTCTTTGACCTAGATTTAGTCTCTATCAATATTATTATGAAGTGTGTTAGGAAACCGATGAAGGGAACCGAAGTTCCCGGACAACCGACTCGACAAATATTTGCATGTGGGATTTTCACTAAAATTGGTTAAATAAACTTGTATGTATAAAATGAACCTTCTTTTATGAAAAAGAAAATTTCAAACTCTCTGATGTTTTAAATTAGACCATACGGGTCTCGTAAAAATCAAAATGAACATACTTGTAATTATGTGTGGCGTGCCATATTTGTGCTAACCTTTGTGGGTTCATGTTAGATGTATGCTAGGCTTTACTTTCCTTCGAGTATCGCTATCAATTTCTAAATCTAATGTAATATTCATTAGATATCGATGCATTCTAAGTGAATATATCCCCTAGATCACTTGTATTTAGGAGATTTGTAATCCCCAAAACCAATGATGTAATTAATCACCTCGTAGAATAGACGCATTTAATTTCGTACGTGTTTACTTTCCGCAACTTACTTATCGTTTTATGCATGAGCGATAGTTTAGTTCGAATATTATAAACGTGGTTTTTCATTCATAGTGTAATTTAACTCAAATGATGATGAAATAGATAACTCATCTCGGACCCGAATCTCTAAACTATTTATTAGGATTAACGGATCTAGGCTGTATCGAAATTTCCTAGAAGAGTTTATCCGGGTGGTGACTCTGAGTACCATAGGCTAGAGGTTCTGATCTCGAGTCTATTAAGCTTGAAAATCACACTTTTCAAAGTGAAACAATCTTTTCCAATGCACTTTTCCAAAAGCCCAAAATCTTTGTTTTCAAAAACCCCATGCCCCATCTCACGAGGCCGGCGCCTCACGGCATCCGCGCGGGACCGTCGAAATGTCATCCGCTCACAATGGTACTTTTGTAGGTTTTGGTTATTTATGTAATGGAATGTTTATGTTAAATATTAATGTTTCTTTTGGTGATCTATCTTCTTACATGGTTTCTTCTATTACTAATAATTTATTGAATAAATCAGTATTGTGACATGCTAGATTAGGACATCTACATTATTAAAATTTAAAAGATATGTCTAAGATGTCTCTTATACCTATTGTTGATATAAACCATGAGAAATGCAAAACTTGCATGTTAAGGAAGATAACTAGAAAACGTTTCAAAGATATTGATTGAGTGATTAATGTATTGGATCTAATACATAGTGATTTGTGTGATTTTCATGCTACATCATCAATAGGAAATAAGAAGTATGTTATTACTTTTATTAATGATGTAACTAGATATTTTTTTTTATCTATTGAATGCTAAGGATGAAGCTCTTAATAAATTTAAAATTTATAAACACGAAGTAGAGCTACATTATAGTAATTCAATTAAAAGTTTATGTACTAATAGAGGAGGGGAGTATTATGATATAATATATTTTCAATCTACTAGAATAATACATCAAACTACAGCTCCTTATACACCACAACAAAATGGTGTGGTAGAAAGGAAGAATAGGACTTTGAAAGAAATGATTAATTCCATGTTGTCCTATTTAGGCTTGAGTGAAGGATTCTGGGGTGAGGCTATTTTAATGATTTGTTATTTATTAAATTCAATTTCTAATAAAAGGAATAAAATAACCCCTTATGAACAATGATATAAAAAGCCATCAAAATTGAGTTTTCTAAGAGTTTGGGGTTGTAGAGCAGTTGTAAGACTCATTGAATCGAAAAATAAAAACTTAGGTGAAAGAGGCATAAATTGTATCTTCATTAAGTATGTTGAAACTTCCCATGTGAATAGGTTATATGTAATAGAATCTCATGACTGTGTATTTATAAACACGGTTATAGAGTCAAAAGATTTTGATTTTGATGAAGATAGATCTATATTTATACCTAGACCAAGAGACATAATTCAAAATTCATTTAGTGAAAAATCAATTCAATTGGATGATATATCTGGTAGAAATATTTCCTTACTTGAACCATCTGCACCTAAAAAAAGTAATAGAACTAGAAAAGCCAAACCTTTTGAAGATGACTTTCACCTTTATTTGGTTGAAGGGTCAAGGGATGTAGTTGACTATCAGTGTCAATATTGTTTCATTATTGAAGAGGATCCAATAACTTTTAGTGAAGCTATAGTTTCAAGAGATGTTACATTCTGGAAAAAAGTTACCCATTAATACATGAGAATCGACTAATCTACCATCTGGTTGTAAAGCGTTTGGAAATTGATGAAATTTCAAAAGGAAATTAAAAGTGGATGGTACCTTAGACAAGTATAAATCCAGATTTGGCATTCAAGGCTTTAGACAAAAAGAAGGAATTGACTTCTTTGATACTTATGCTCTTGTTGTGAGGACGTTGACTATTAGGTTGTTATTAGCACTTGCAATTATACACAACCTTGTAATCATCAAATGAATGTAAAAGCTACATTTTTTAATGATGAACTTGATGAGGAGATTTATATGAAGAAACCTGAAGGGTATGTTATGTCAAATTGCGAAAACAAAGTATGCAAGATGAAGAAATCTTTACATGGATTGAAACAAGCACAAAAAGCTTAACATTACAAGTTTGATAATGTGGTTTTATCTAATGGTTTTGTCATCAATCAAGCAGATAAATGTGTATATAGCAAGTTTGATTATTCTTTTAAAGGAGTTATGATTGTTTATATGTGGATGACATGTTGATTTTTTGTACTGACCAAAGTCAAGTTAATAAAACCAAGTAATTTTTATCATCTAGTTTTGAGATGAAGGATTTTGGGGAGGCTGAGATAATTCTTGGTATAAGAATCAAGCGAAAGAACAATGTTATTTCAATTTCTTAATCTCATTATATTGAGAAGATTTTGAATAAATTTAACTTCAAAGGATTGTTCTCCGGTTAGCACTCTCATAGATCCATGTCTTAAGCTTTTGCCTAATAAAGGTGTTGCGATATCTCAACTTGAATATTCAAGAGGTATTGATAGTCTTATATATGTCATGAATAACACTAGGTCAGATATAACTTATGTTGTTGGAAAGCTTCGTAGGTATACTAGTAAACCTAATTCGCATAATTGCCAAGCTTTAAGCTAAGTATTCAAGTGCTTAAAAAGAACCAAGGATTATGGTTTGACTTATATGGGATTTCTTTTGGTTTAAGAAGTTTATTCAGATGCAAGTTATATTTCTAATGAGGAAGATCATTCTTCTACAATTGGGTGGGTAATCCTTCTCAGGGCTTGGGCATCAAAGAAACAAACTTGTATCATTGACTCAACAATGGAATATGAGTTTATAGCATTAGCAACTGCTGGTAAAGAAGCTAAATGACTAAGAGATCTAATTTATAAAATTCCATTATTACCTAAACCAATATCACACATATCTATCAAATGTGATAGTGAAGCTACCTTGGCTTATGCTTATAAACAAGTAACAATGGGAGGTTTGAACATTTAGGCATTAGAGATAGCATGACTTGATGCATCATTCATGGTGTCATATCATTATAGTTTGTGAAAGATTGAAAAATAAAAATTGTTATATGCACCAATCTTCAGAATCAAGTTATGTATTATCTTAGCCACATCATCAACCTGCAAGATAAAATAAGGTTAGATAGACTAGCCGTGTGATCGTCATAGCCTCTCTAATGCTTAAGTTAGCATAGATTTGAAAGAGGAGATAAAGAATATTAGAAACTAGATTTTGATCTCGTACCTTTGAGGTATTGATGCATCTATATGGGCATTTAGATGGTCCTAAATAGATTAGTATTAGGAATTATTGTCGCATAAGGACTATATCTCTTGATTTGATATTATCCCCTTAGTAAGATAGAGTTTTATCTTGAATATAATGGGTCTCTTGCTTGTAGGGATATTCTCGTAACCTTGTCCTGAATAGGAATTATTTTCCAAGTTATTAGAAGTCCCAACATAAGTATATGAAGCTCTTTAAGGCTTTCGACTTTTGTGATCAACTAGATTAGCGTGGTTCTTATCTTGAATCGATAGTCTTTTTTGTCTGAAACTATGAAATACTTGCAGGGAACAACAATATGAAGATTTTCTTATGATAGATGTCCATAGATTGGGTGCAGGGCTTTGAAGATTTTCTTTTTAGCCGGTTGTACATGGCTTTATGGAAATTTGATGTCTTTGGACCGACTTCTATGTCGAACCTAATAATTTTTATGTCCCTCAAAGGTTTGAGTTTTGATGCCGACTTGATTAGCACGACTTTGAATGTTGAGTCGGCTCTCAAGCCTTCGCTTTGTTTCATTCGCTTGTTGAGATGATTTATCCTTGTTGCCTTAGCTTTTGGGTAAGGTCTTTTATGATGTGTTCGCTTATTGGGACAATATATGCTCACTGCCTTATGAAGGCACCAATTTTGCCTTAGGATTATAAGGTTTTAAGTTAATTGATTGCCGCATGGGGTTAATCATTGTTTCTACTAGTTCTTACAGTTCATGCAACCTAGATTTGTTTAATTATAGCGGTCTTATGTACTTTGCGGCCTAAATAGTAGTTAATTGATTTTGCTCAAGTAATACCTCCTAGTAGTACTGTTTTATATTAATCTTATACCTTAATAGGTCTTATTGTATAATTGCCTAGATTTTTTCCTACAGGTCTTACGTTACTCAGTCGGTTGCCTGATGGCATATTAAGTATTTGAGGATACTATTATGCATCTCTGCCTTGAATTGTTTAAGGTATTTCTAACAATATTGACACCTGGGGGCACTCTTTAAATATTAAACTGGTTTAGAGGTTTTATATTATGCCTCAATTAATATGTGCCTTAGTTTTGACTACGGTCTTTGTCAGAGGTCCTATATCGCCTCAGTTTTAGATGTCAAGGTCTTATATAATGCCTTGGTATTGTATGTGCCTTAGTTTTGACTATGGTCTTTGTATATATGTTAGAGGCCTTATATTGCCTCATCTTTAGATATGCCAAGTCTTTAAATATGCCAAGGTCTTATATCATGCATTTGTCTTATAGCCTTAGCATGGTAAGGTCCTATACCGAGTGTTATACTCGAGTTTTCATGATATTGCATGGCCTAAGGCTTTACTTTGCTTGGACTTTTTGTATTGTTTCATCATTTTGATAAACTCTTTTAAGGCGAGTATGATATTCGTACATTTACCATCATGCGGTGGTGTGGCTGTCTAAATAGGTCCGTTTTATGCTCGTCAGCTATGCGATATGCTGCTTTGAGACTATTTCTTGTAGTTATTGATAGGTTCGCTTTTAGCTCGTCACCTATATTTGGCAGAATGGTGCCACAAAACTCATTATCCAACACGTGCTTTTTGTACATCGATATCAACTCCCTCTTTGGGTGTGCTTTACGATTGATGTTTATTTGCTCGAGTATGCTGAAACAATGTAATTTGATATCTCCTGGCAAATAGTAACAAACTTTTGTCTTTTTAGATAATTGTTAGTGTAATTAGACTTTGAATATAATATAATCAATAAAAAAATCACCCGATTATAAACATGAGCCATCCTTATAGCCTGCCTATCTATTTTTGGCCATGAACGGTCGGCTCCAAGAATAACTCAATGTAAGAAATTTAAATTGTCGTAGGTGGTTCCTGCCAATAAACTAAGATATTTATATTTCTATATAATTGTTAGTTTAGACAAAACAATGCATCACAATTAATTGAAAATGGAATGAATAATAATAATAATGGAAAGTAGAAACCAAATAATAGAATAACATGCAATATCAATCTCTGCTTTTGTGACCTCTAAAGTTGTGTTTCGAACTGAAATTCTCATCTGAGCAAGTAAATTAGTCCGCACTCACTCATCACTAAAAGATTGAAAAATAAAAATTGTTCTATTCTCCATTCTTCGGAATCGAGTTGTGTATTATCTTCGCCGCATTGTCTACCTGCAAAATAAAATAAGGTTAGAGGGGCTAGCCGTGTGACCGGCATAGCTTCTTCGATACTTGAGTTAGCATAGATTTGAAAGAAGGCAAAGAATATTAGGAATTAGATTCAAATCTCGTACCTTTGAGGTATTGATGCCTTTATATAGGCATTTAGATAGTCCTAAATAGATTAGGATTAGAACACTACAAGAAAATAACAGATTAGCGTCGACAAAGTTTTGTCGCTAAATAAGTATTAGCATCAACATTGCGTCTGAAAAATCAAGTAGCATCGAATTAGCGTCGAAAATTAGGTCGATGCAATAACGCTCGACGCTAAATAATTAGCGTCGACAGTTTAGGAGTCGACTCAATTTAGCGTGGACATGTCAACGCTATTTCCTTTCAATTATTTGTCATAAATTTGTTTTCTTGACGCTATATTGAGTCAACTCATGTGACGCTAAATGGACGCTAATATTTTTTCGACGCAAGGTGGAAGCTATTTGAAGGCAACGCTAAGTGGACGCTAATATATGCGGATGCTACAATTCCATAAATTTGTTGATGCTAATAGAATTGATGCTAAATTGGATGTTATACCTGGATGTAATATTTTATTTTATATAGGCCTACTAAACCGTAATACATCCATAACTAATTTAAAACATCTATACCCACAACAATGTAATTGAAATTTTTTCTACTTAGATATGAAATTAATACATAATAATCCATTTATCATAACAAATGCTTATGAGATTTACTCATCAAAATATGAAGTTGATGTTCTAATGAGTGATGTATATAACATCAAAATATAGAGGTTTATATTCCTAAAGGAAACTATGATAAACTAAGAATGAGGGGATAACCCATCAGTGTTCAAGCTCGAATGAGATTTGTTACTATTAGACATTTATTCTCGAATTAGTTGCCCTACTCTTTCTTCCATTCCTTGCTCAATATTGGCAATGGCTTGCCTTAGCTTAACTTCATTCTCCAATTTGTTTGTGTAGGATGAAGTAGTACCTAAAATAATAGCAAATCAAATGCTTAATAAGATCACATGTAATACTACTTTGACAATACAAAAAAATAACTTGAGAATATGAATGCCATTGGACTGCCGAGCTGATAAAGTGATTCTCAAAACTCAATTTCCCTTCTGAATTCTAAGTTTTGCAAGTAAAAGGGTATGTTTAGCCCATCGATTATGCTTCTGGTTTCCTTTTTCCACAAAATGAATTCAATGGTATGCATTTGAAAATTAGTACAAAATGACATGTTTTGATATTAGAAATCTAGACATGTAAGAGAAACACGGAATCTATAGAGTATATTGATAAGTTTACATAAAACTATCAATTAGATGAGTATATAGTCCTCAATTAGTATAAATGAGAAAAAGATATAATAGCAACAAATAGTGAAACATGATTATAATATTATGAACAAATGTCTCAGGCTATCAAAATCCAGAAATAAACAAATTACAGGGTTAAATGCATACACCAATTCAACAATACAAATTTCATTACACTTACCCTCTAATGCAGAGATATACTAAATTGCAAGTCCTTTAACTAGACAAAGTATGTGCATATTCTAACTTAAACAAATAGCACTAGAAACTCATACCTGCTGATCCATATTTTTTGAGTCTGCAATATTGAGTACCAACAACTCCAAGACCATAAACACGGTTCACTACTCTTTCCAGCTACGACCTCTAAGAAAATTTCATTATCATCCATGTATTGAATATTCTCTTCATGTATGAAAATGGAACCTAAAGCATGTAAAATGACTAACAGAACTTACAAGTCTTCTCCTATGCTTCATAGTGATAGTATTAATAAAACCTCCAATGTGGCTATAAGGAGCTTCTTCGTCTCTTCCTTTTTTGGTTATCGATCCATGACATTAAAAAAATAAAATTATAGTGGATTAGTTAATTATTTCAAGACAACCTAAGTTCAGAAAGTGATGTCTGATGAAACTAACATGAGATTTACTTATTCAAAGAGATGTGTTTAGCTAAAAAGTTGGCAAACATTTGATTCATGTGACCACATCATCGATCAAAGGCCATTTTCAAATCTAAACTTTTTAATTATTTCACAATCCAATCAACTATATCCTACATAAACAATTAACATAGAGCAAAGAAAAGATGTGCATAAATACCAAGAGTAGAGAAAGAACCACCTCAAGGCCTACACAAACCAGCAGTTGTGTTTTTATCACTTGCTTATCAATAGAATGATCTTTACAAGGCATACACAGAGTACCCACCGCAACCATGATAAAAATCTACAAGACTTCGTCCGTCTTTCGAAGCCTCAACTTCAGATTGTCCAACAATGTAATTAGGAACTTATCATTAAACTTAAGTATCAGTGTGTGTGCTTGTATTTTATCACACTCTTACATGTATAAAAAAGTTAATGATAGAACAAAGAAAGCAATTGCCTTAATATCAAAGCTTAGCAAAAGTTTCAAAATACTAGGTTATTTGCACAAAATCATCACATTGTAATTACTATGCAAACATAAAATACTATAATTGCTTAATCCCAGATATTTTTGGACTCATTGTTCTTGATAATTCAGTAGTAAAAATTCTGAGCATGTAATCATATTCAAACATATTGTTCAACTAAAATAATGTGGCACAATTATTAATAAGAGGATAACATTAATGGCATTGGCAACTTACTTAACACAAGTATAGTTGGACATTATGTGATCAGTGATGGGAGCAGAACTACAAAAGGGATTTAAAGTAAAGTAATCATGATTATACACCCATACAATTCACCTACTTGATACAAAGTATCAGTAGAAAAAAAATATTGACAGTTAGTGGGAGCAATTAAGTAAGAGGAAAAAAATTCATGAAAGATCACAACGTATAGTGCATAAGTTATCAGAGTTCGACAACCTACAAAGTGATAAAACCTAAAAAAGTGGCTTGATTAACGACAATAAATCGAGAAAACCTCCACTAAAAGTCAGAAACTCACAGTTACATAAATGAAGTAATTATAAGCTCCAATCACTTTATTATGCTTTCTTTCATCACAAAAAATATCTGAATAGAAAAATATAGATTATATCCGAAGATAAAATTAAGGGAAAATGTGCAAGAATCCTTTCAAATTAGCTCCTTAATCTTCAAAGTTCTCCCAGAGTAACATATTAATAAGCTAATCGATATGACAAAAAAGTTTTAAAACACAAAACAAATAGCATAAATGAATCTAAATCGTGCATGTCTAATAACCACCCTTGAGACCATTAACAGCATTATATGGGATGTGAGTAACAGTTCCCAAAGTCTACACAAAACCCTAACAAAAAGCCAAAATTGATAGACATGGAGTTGGAAACTATAAAAAATTGGGGATTAGGTTTTCGAAAACTAACCAATTAATCTCCTAATACTTGTTATCTCTTCCAATAATTTCAAACCTGCAAATGATTTTAACATAAAATAATGTTAAAAAGAAAGTAACATTGACGAGGAGATGAAGGAATTTAAAACATAGATGGAAAATAAACAAACATGAATAGAAGAGAAAGAGGAAATAAATTGAAAGAATAGGAAGCATAGACAAGAGTTCAACTTACTCAACATAAGAGGAGAAGCTATTAGACGGGAAGAAGGCGAGCATATTAACCTAAGCGCTATCAGATGGAGGGAACCAGGAAATACAAAATAACTAGGGAGGGAACCTAAGTGTTATTTGATGGGTAGGATATAATTAGCGTCTATTTAGACTCCAACTTTATAAAAGAAAATTTTGAATTCCAAAATTTTAGAGTCTGCTTGGATTCCGACGCCATTTCTCCCTCCTAAAATGCTACAGGCACGAAAATTTTACTTATATTTTCATTTTTGTAGCTAAGTCATAGCAAAGTTTCTTATATAAAATCTATTGTCACTGTGTCGACTCTAATTGTGTCGACAAAGGTCGACTCTAAATATGTCGTCGCTAAGTGGTCGCAAAGGTGTAGCAAAAATTTGTTGTATTTCATATAGGAATTTTCTACTAAAAATCAACGCGATGTCGTTGCTATTAGAGTTAAATATCGTGCCGACGCTATTTGTCGACGCTGCTTAGCAATTTTCTTGTAGTGGAATGTGTAGTCGCATAAGGATTATATCTCTTGATTTGATATTATCCCCAGTAGGATAGAGTTTTGTCCCAAATATAATGGATCTCTTGCTTATAAAGATATTCTTGGAACCTTATCATGAATAGGAATTATTTCTTGTAGCTAATTTTATTTTTTCAATCTTTCGTTGCGGTAAGCATGAACTAAATTTACTTTACTCAGGATATCGGTGCAGTCATGGGATTCTGGATTGTAATTTCAAGAGTCATGAGAAAAAGACAAAAACTACCCGAATCGGACTTGATTCATCTGTGGCTTATTCTTCAATGATCATTCGGTCATCAATTAGCAAATTTCTCTTCTCTTGTCTCATTGGACAATTTGGCCAGCCATTTAATGGAGGATTGCAAAACTTGCGCTATATCAATTTGGTCAAGCTTGTCATTTAGTCAATTCATGAATTCTGCCAATCAAGTATTTGTCATTTATTTTTTATTCACCTAAAATATTTCATATAAGAATATTTTCTCTATGCAAAATAGAGCTATACAAACTAACCCCTTTGTAAGCTATTTGGTGGAAGTCTTTCCTTTGTCTAACTTCGTAAAATTTCAGGTTATGGCGTAGCCACGAAGAAAGAGAGAATGCCTCAATTTACCAAATTATTGAAGCATTCAATTGACAAAGCACAACAAACAACAATAGAAATACATCATCCGTTAAGCACATCACTTAGAGAGAGTTGATATAAAAGTACAAAAATCACAAGTCGGCTAAAGAATCTCGTTGCACCATTCCGCCAAACATAGTGATGAGCCAAAAAGCAAACCTCTCAATAACTGCAAGAAATAGTCTCATGGCAGCATATCGCATAGTCAATGAGCCAAAAACGAACCTATTTAGATAGCCACATCGCCATATGATAGTAAATTTAAGGATATCATACTCGTCTCAATAGAGTGTGTCAGAATGATGCTAAAATGGAGTAATCTTTCAACCTTAAAAGGCTTCAAATAGTTTACGAGACAGACTTTTGATAACTTGGGAAATAAATCCTATTCAAGATGGGAATCTCAAAAATCTATCCTTAAGATAGAGATCGAATTACACATGGATTATCCTACAGGTAATATAAAGTACAATTTTTATCCAACTAAGACTCATAATCTTAATCAATTTAGGAGCATTCAAAGCCTATATAAAGGCTCTAAAACTCAAAGGTATGGATCTAATTCTAACCTTAATGTCTTTACTGCCTCGTCCTTTATATCCAGCTAACTTAAGCATCGGAAAGGCTACATCGGTCACGCGGCTAGCCCCTCTAACATTATTTTATCTTGCAGGTACACAATTTGACCAAGACAATACACAATTCAATTTTGAAAATTGAACCATAAAACAGATTTTATTTTCAAATCTTTCAATTTGTGAAAACTGCGCATAATTTAGTCGATTATCTAACCAAAGGGTTAAGAAGAGATCTTGTGCACAACTTAGCTACGGGGATGAGATTAAAGTCCATCTAAAATCTTTCATGTTGAGATACCCAATTCTCATCTATTATGACATTAGGTACTGAATTCAATGAGGAAAGCTTGACATCAAAAGATTGGAACACATTAATAATAACATCCCAAGGTGTGTGTTCAGACCTGCAAGATAATTAACGAGGTTGAAATTTAATTTCTTAGTAGCTTTTTTGAACAATTGCATATGCAAATGCAAGAATAAAAGAGTTGCCTATATGAGCATGAAGTGTAGCCGTTTCAAGAAGTTAAGACTTGGCTTTGATATACTTATGAAGGAAAAAGACACAAGGCTAGTGAAAAAAAAGAGTCAAGTAAGAACTTGTTAGAATGTTAACTTATGTGTATATTATCTACATGCATTCATGATGAATAACAAAGGTTCAATCTATAGTGACAATTTTGTATTAAAAAAAATTTGGAAAGTGTAATATACTAATATGAAATTCAATCATCATGATATTTCATTTTATACATGAGTTTGTTGTTTGTTGTGATTTTATTAAGTTAATCCAAGATTACACTAAAATGGGGGATGATTGTTAGTATTTTAGTGTAAATGGATCAACTAGTTGACTAATGCGATCGTAATATTACATTGAACAAGTTGGGAGAGTGAGGAGTACACGCTTGTTTGGGTTCCATTACAATATCGAGGGTCTTGGGGTAGTGCCTCGGGGAGCGGGATCCAAACACAACCCTAAAAATCATACGTTGTACCCCGTGTAATTCATTTTTGGATGAATTTTGGACACACCCCGTGTCGTGCTCGTGACTTGTCTTCCAGCCGATGCATGATAGAAAGCAAGCCCGAGATTGCAAGAAATATGATGAGATCACGATAGTTTATTTTTTTACTTGTCTAGCTATAATTTATCCCTGCTTTTCCATGTTTTTCTTTCTCTTTCACCTACTTTTATATAATTTATAATAGACCTAATACATCAAGACCCCCCTGAAGTTGGCTTAGAAAACCTGATGCCACCCTCAACTTTCAAAAGGACCAGTTAGCCCCCTCAACTTGGCAAAAAGGACCAGTTATACCCCCCTTAACTTGGTAAAAATGCACCAGTTAGCCCCCTCAATACCAAGTGTCAGAATCTGGTTGGTTTTACTTTTCAAAGATGTCATTTTTCTGATTTTTCTCTCTTTAACCAGAAGTTGACACGTGGCATTGAAGGGGCAAACTGATGCATTTTTGCTAAGTTAAGGGAGGTAACTGGTCCTTTTTACCAAGTTGAGGGGGGTAACTGATCCTTTTAAAAGTTAAGGGTGGCATCAGGTTTTTTGAGCCAATTTCAGGGGGATCTTAATGTATTTGGCCTTTATAACAAATAAGACCAACTTTTTACGAGCTCAGCTTATAAACTAGTTAGTAATAATTACTGAGGGGAATTTTAACATCTATTACTTAATTAATGCATATAATAAGACATGGTATTCATTTATTTGATCTATAAAGTAAAAGTCTAGAATTATAATACACTTATTTTGTATGGAAACAAATAACATTTATGAAACTATGTGATTATTTTTACAATAATAAATAATTTCTTATTTTATAATTTTATACATTATCATCTCCAAAGATAATGAAAGTAGAAAAATACAAATAATAAAATTATTAAATATAAGAAAGAAATGATCATACTTGATTGAAGTAAAGTAAATTGAAAGTGTGATCAAAGATCGAAAAACACTGCTACACGTATGCAAAGCCGAGATTGAATCACAGTACGTTAGATGTCAATCGATTTTCACAATTTCTACAACGTTCAAAGATCAACAATGCTCAATGGCGGAGCTAGGGGATAGCGAAGGTCGGCGGCCGCCTCCCCTGGCTCCAGGATAATCACATACACCTTGCCTTTATACCATTCATAATCATAGTAACTGAGTAAAACCGCCTCCCCTTTCCGAGACAAAAAAATAACAACGATGGGCGGCAAGGATGTTTGAAGTCTTTTAATGCCTCCTGCAAATAATGGTTGATGAAACGAAATGCCTCTCAGTCTCAAGGAAGACGAAGGCCCAACTTGGTCTTTTTTTCATTTATTTTATAAGTTGACCCCAGGGTTTTTTATGGGCTAACTCATGGGAACAATTATTAGACATTTTAATATTTAAGAGTTGATTTTGGACTTCAATTACAAGGTCATGCTCTTTTATTCTTTTAATCTTTTAATTACTTAACAAAACAAGCACCCAAGTTTTATACCAGCTTTTATATCACGTGTGCCAATAATTTTTTTAAATTTACTTTGGTGTTTTTTAATATAAATATTAGGTCTTGCATGTAAATAACAAAGTTCTTTATCGTAATTTGAAGTATTTTATTTTTATAATAAATTTAAACTAAACCTAAAAGAGTTGTTTAATGTGTATTAATATCAATGCAAATTTAAATAATTTATAGTCAACCGCGACAATTAAAATGTAAAATTCATTTGAAATTTCTTCAATAAAAGACTACCCTCCCTCTTTCTAATTCCTGGCTCCGCCACTGATAATGCTTGATTGCGGGTTTTCATCGTGTAGGAAGAAAATCGGGAAAGAGAAAATGATGGAGGGAAAAGATAAAATTTTATCATTCATTTTCACCTATTTATAGAGAATGTAAATGTGAAAATGTACTTTTGGTACATATGAATTACACAAATACAAATAAGTTCTTAAACTTTATATATTTTCCAATTTAGTCCAACTAACCAAATTGGACCGGGTCCGTTAACCCGATTGACCCGTTAACGGACGAACCGGGTATTTCCAACAATAATCAATGAATCTATTAGTTTTATTACTTATCTCAATATAAATTAATTACTTATTTTAGCAAGTTAGTTTTTAAAAAATTTGGAAATTCGGATCCAACATTTTCCATTTTCATGCAGGTTCACCCCTATCCTGACATAATCATGGTCTTAGGAAAATTGTATATGAAGAAAAAACAACTAACGTTGTGTTGGTTGAAAAACCAAGCGGAGCCTACAAAATGTGTATAAACTTCATTGACATGAACAAAGCCACTCCCAAAGATGCTTACCCGTTCCCAAGCATGGATCAATTGGCGGACACAATGGCAGGCTATGCAATCTATTCGTTGCTAGACGCTAAATGTGGATATAACCAAATACCCATGCACCCCTCCGATGAGGAAAAAACATCCTTCATAACCCACGAAGGCACTTATTGCTACACGGTTATGCCCTTTGGCTTGAAGAACGAGGGTGCAACTTATCAAAGGTTGATTAATGAGATGTTCCGAGATGAGATAGGAAAATCAGTGAAAGTATATCTGGACTATATGATAATCAAAAGCAAGAGCGAGGAGGAACATGCAGAAGATATCCGGAAAGTTTTTAAAGTATTGCAAAAATATCACCTGAAGCTCAATTCGGAAAAGTGCACCTCTGTGTGAAAGATGGTAAATTTTTAGGGTTCATGATCTCCCAATGAGGAATCAAGGCAAACCCAGAAAAAAGCAAGGCAATCCTAAAGATGGAGCCGCCTCGAACCCTGAATGAAGTCCAACGATTAAACGAAAGAATCAACCCTTTGGGAAGATTTATATCTTTCTCGGCCAAGAAATGTATGCCTTTCTACAAAGCCATGAAAAAATATAGGGACTTCAAATGGGATCAACCTTGCCAAGAGGCATTCGAAGAACTGAAGAAATTCCTGGGAAAACCACCACTTCTCAGCACACCCCAGTAGGATGACACACTTTACATGTATCTAGCTTCCATTGACGAGGTGGTAGGAATAGTACTGATTCGAGAGGAAGGGCAGGAACAATTCCCAATATATTACACTAGAAAAGTGCTGAGAAATGTAGAACTTAGATACCCCAGGATAGAAAAACTCGCCCTGGCCTTAATTTCGGCTTCCACTCAGTTAAGGCCTTACTTCCAGGCCCACACAATTGTAGTAAGGACCAACTTCCCATTGAAAAAAGTCCTCCAAGAGATCAGGAAGACTAGTTGGGTGGGATATCCGATTAGGTGAGTATGACATAAGATTCGAAAGCAGAAGTGCTATGAAAGCGCAAGTTCTTGTGGACATTGTAATAGAATTCGCAGGGCTCGAGCCTACCAAAGAAATCAAAATTGAAGAATGGGAAATCCCCGTGGATGGAGCATCCTCTCGTGAAAGAGCCAGGGTCAGTGTACACATTCGAGGCCTCAGAAAAATCAAATTTTCCTATGCAGCCAAGCTAACCTACCCCCGCAACCAACAATGCAGCAGAGTATGAGGCAGCTTTCAAAGGACTGGAGCTAGCTCGAGAGATAGCACCAGATCAATTGCTTCTCAAAAGTGACTCGAGGCTGGTCGCAAACCAGATTAATCGAAACTTCGAGATAAAAGACATAGAAATGGCCAAGTATCTCTCAAAGGTAAGAAATCTTATTGAGATGCTAGAGTCAAAAGGAGTCGCCTGGAAGATTGAACACATCTCCAGGAAAGAAAATGAGCGGGTAGACAAATTAGCCAAGGCGGCTTCTAGCAAAGAGGAGTGGAAAAACCTCACATGCTCATACGAGGTAATTACCCACCTAAACAACGAAACGGATGCAAGCTTACTAGTAGAGAAACAAGATCCTAGATGGATGAAGTCAATCTACGAATACCTCGCCATGAACCGATTGCTAGAAGATGAGATCGAGGCTACCAAAACTGTGAGGAAAGCCATGCGGTTCTCCTTACTAAATGGGGAGCTTTATAGAAAATCATACTCCAACGTTTGGAAAAAATGCATAATGGCTCAAGAAGGAGCCAAAGTCCTACAAAAACTCCATGAAGGAGACTACGGCTCACACCAGGCGATCGTAACATTAGTTAGAAGGGCAAATCTCACTGGTTTTTATTGGGAATCCATGAACTTGGACATAGAAACATACATTAAATCCTGCCACCAATGTAAATTCACACACAAAAGTCTCACGTCCATCATGCAATTCAACGCCCCCTTCTAACCGCCTGGCCATTCGCAACATGGGGGAATGACATTGCAGGACCCCTGTCTGAAGCTAGCGGCCAAAGAAAGTGGATCCTAGTAACCATCGACCATTTCACGAAGTGGGTCGAGGTGATCGCTCTCAGCAGTATCACACCCGAACGGGTGTTAGATTTTATAAAAAAAATCATAAAGTGGTTTGGGGTGCCACACCGAATCATCTCTGACAATGGGATACAATTCACATCTAGCTAATTCCAAGACTTCTGCAAGGAGTTGAAGATCGAAACCCATTTCAGTTTAGTCGCTCACCCCCAAACTAACGACCAGATAGAAATCATGAACAAAACACCTGGCCAAGGAATAATTAAAAGGGTGATGGAAAGGAAGGGAGCCTAGCCGGATGAGTTAATAAATGTACTATGGGCATACCGAACGAAACCCCATGCACATCTACCTGAGAAACACCTTTTTCGATGGTTTACGGGGTCGAAGCGGTTTAACCCATTAAAATCAATCCACCATTCGACCGAGTGGCCTACTACACGGAAAAAGAAAACGACATCAATATGAGATACCATCTTGACAATCTGCAAGAGAAGCGGGAGAGAGCATGCATCCTAATGGCCGCCTACAAAGCTAGGATAGCCAAATACCATGACAATAAGGTTAGAGAAATCCGCTTCCAAGAAGGCGACATGGTCCTCAAGGACGCAACTACCTCGTAGGCATGAGAAAGCAAAGGTAAGCTTGGGGTGAACTGGGAAGGCCCCTACAAAATTTCACAAGTTATCGGACCAGCAACCTACAAATTACAGACCGTGGAAGGAAAGGAGGTCCCAAGAACTTGGAATATAGCAAAGCTTAGACCATATTACATGGCTCACAACTCTTAGAGGGATTCAGACGGCCATACTCTTTTTCTTTTAAGGTTTTTTTCCCAATGGGTTTTTTCCTAAAAGTTTTAACGAGGTGGCACACCCTTAGAAGAGATAGATATGTGGATGCATAGAATTCCCGGATGTACTTTCAATTTATTCAATAAAAAGTGATTGATTTCAAAAGCGTTCACATTTAAATATTGATCATACTTTGAGATTGCACAAATGGTAAAAGGAACTTAAAACATCGAGGCGGCTCAAAAGCATAAGACCTAAATATCATTAGATGGTAAATGTAAGGCCATTGAGGTGGCTCAAAAGCATAAGACCTAAATATCATTAAATGGTAAACGTAAGACCATTGAAGCGGCTCAAAAGCATAAAACATAAATATCATTAAATGGTAAACGTAAGACCATTGAGGTGGCTCAAAGGTATAAGACTTAAATGTCATTAGATGGTAAACGTAAGACCATTGAGGTGGCTCAAAAGCATAAGACCTAAATATCATTAAATGGTAAACGTAAGACCATTGAGGCGGCTCAAAGGCATAAGACCTAAATATCATTAAATGGTAAACGTTAGACCATTAAGGCGGCTCAAAAGCATAAGACCTAAATATCATTAAGTGATAAAAGAAAAGCCATAGAGGTGACTCAAAAGCATATGACCTAAATAACATTAAGTGATAAAAGCAAAGGCATAGAGGCGGCTCAAAAGCATAAGCAATGATAGGCCATTGAGGTGGCTAAATCATATAAGGCATGAAAATCAATAGACGGTAAATGAACAGACCACCCAAAGGTAAAAGCATTCAGATAAACAAACATTCGAGATAGAAAATATCATTAAAAGGCTAAAATACAGCCAAAATATTCTTACAAAAATGTTGAAAATGAAAGTACAAATTAAAGCTAAAAGCCACCCCCCTCTACACTTTGGGATTGGCTGAGTCGACATCATCCCCCTTCTCCGGTTCCTCCTCAACTGACTCATCTAGGGCTATCTCCTCCTCATCTGACTCGTTGGGATACTTCACTACCGCCAAAAGATCCTCACGAAGATCAGGGTGGTGAGCCCGACAAGCCTCAAAAATCAATCGACCATACTCATGGTCATCCAATGCCATGTTAAGCATAGCTTGGCTATAATCGGAAATAACTTTAGGAACCTCTACCTCGTATTTTGAGATGGTGTTCTGCAAGTTATCCCAAGCCAAAACCATCTCCTCAACCTTCTTTTGAGCCTCCTCCTCCCTCTTGCTGGCATCCTCGAGCTGCCATCCCATCTCGCCCTTAGTCGCCTCAAGCTCCTCGACCTTTTTATTGGCATTCTCCAGCTCGCGGATAGTGAGTTTGTGAGTTGGCTCCAATCGTACCATATCTCGACTTTTTCGGGTCAACTCAGCCACCCCGAGAAGCCATATGAATAAACTAACATGTTATAAACAGTAAATAAAAATGAAAATGTAAATCATGAGCAGAAAGAAGAAAGAACCTCGGTGGACATCTTGAACAAAGTCTTGGATGACTGAAGTACGGTCTCAGCCACCAAATCATTCTTTTCCACGGGGAGGGGTAAGATGGTCCTCAATATGCTTTGGATCGAGGTGGTATATATGGAAGGATTGCACTCACCCGCAAACGATAGCAGATCCACCTGAAGAGACTCGGGGCTAACCCGCCTAGATGAGTCAGTAGGGACGTCCAAATTGGCACCCTGAAATAGAGATAACAACTTAAGCACCAAACAAATAGGTTAAAATAGGGGAATTTAAATTCTTACCGACTGGAGGGTAGTCTCTCCAGTCGCAGGGGAATGAGGCGGCTCCACAACAAACTCTGAGACCTCCTCAGCAACCTGAGCCTTGCGATTCCTTTTTCTCTTGCTGGGATCTCCACCTTGTATGCCGGGAACTATATTAACAAGTCCAGGCTCAACTCGCTCAGTGGAACGTTTGTTACCCTTTAACCCTTTGGCGACTTGTTGCACAAGATCACCGGTTGAGGGAAAATTAAACACTAAAAAGAAAGAAAAAGAAGTAAATACCTGGAAAAACTTAGCCCGTTGTGATAAATGTGATCCGGCTGACCTGGCTCAATAATTCTACTATTTTTCACCATCACCCAACTAATATTTTGGCATGGCCACATCCCCTTCCTAAGGGCCTTAAAGGCCTCTACCCTATAATCCGAGCAGCAAAGTTGCAGGCCAAGTCAGGAGAAAGGTTCCTCTTGGTGGGGAACTTGGGATAGAGATCCTCTTACTTAATAAAAATAAAATATCTCTTGAAGTTCTTCACTAAATCCACTTTATTTGTGTATCTGTAGAAGCCACCTCGATAATCGAAGTGATACAGGTCCTCACTTGCGATCTTCCTCAGCACAATAATCCGCCTGAAGAACTCAGCGTCTAAGCACATCTCCAAACCCATGAAAATAAGATAATGCCCTACCAAATCTATCCAGACATTGGGATGAATTTGAGCCGGACTAAGGCAAAATGCTCTCAAAACCTCACTAAGAATCTCAGGGAGCGAATAGACAAACCTGGACAAAATTTGGTCCATATAAATACCAAAAAATCTCTCAAGCGAATGAGTGATCCACTGTTCTTTGTAGGGAAGCACTATCTCACACTCCTTGAGCCATGGGAAAACTTCCATCTCAAACTCTAAATCAACTAGATCTTGAACCAACTCAATCAGCTCAACACGGGGTGTCTTATTCATTATCTCCCTAGCTTTTCCTTTCCCCCTAGACAAGGTTTCAGAGCGATTGGCCACATGCCACCTCATGGGGCGAGCTGCACCCCTCTTATCCTACGTGTGCGAGATGAAACTCCGACAGCTTGTTGGGGTGGCACTACGGGAATCAAACTCATCTCTTCATCTAGCTTGGCCAAGGCCATGGCAGAAGAGGATTGAGAGGACGAGGTGAATTCACTACAAGATGCTCTATTCTCACCCAACTCGGACATGGCTTCAATCGGAGGGGGTGCCCTAAAGGCTGAGACATAGTCAGTAAAATCTATGTTCAAAGGTTTGAAGTACTTGGAGTTCATCTTAGCTAATTCCCTACTATATTGGCTACTAGTGGAGGAGGCGGAATCAATCATTATCACCTATTAAAACCCTAAAAAGTTAGAAAAATATCGTAAAGAATTCTAAGTTAGTTTGAGGTGGTATAAATAGTATATGAGACACCTACACTGGTATTTTAGATCTAAATAACAAAGAAAATTAGAAAACAACATCCATATCAATTGAATAGACATTTCAGATCTAGTAAGTGTTCTGCATATGAACAAGTAATTCTGGGAAAGTGGAGAAACATATGAACAAGCAATTCTGGGAAATTGAAATGTAAAGCACAAAATTCCATCCCTAATCGATTGATCAAAGCCTAATTAAACAACCATTAGTGAATGAATGACAAGGAACCAGGGATTAAACTAGATGGAAATTAACAACTAAGCGTCCTACAAATCAAAATAGTAACAGATGAGAAAAAGGAAGAACCAGTGTTGTAACATTTTCGCAAAGTAAGAAACAAACAATAAATCAATGATAAAAACAAAACAGAGAAGAGATGGAAACTTACTTGTATAGAGAGTACACTTGATCGGAGAAGCTTAGAAAGGAAAGACGTTGATGGGGCTTGATGAAGAAAAGCACAAGATGGTCGAAGAAGAAGAAAAATTGTAGTAATGGTGGAAAGAAAAAAGAGAAGCCTTTATGTAGAGATGAAAAGACATTTGAAGAGGAACTCTTCCCATGCTTGACATGTGGCTTGCTCCCCACCCCACATTTGAAATTTGAAAAATGGTGAACTTTTCAGCTTAGCGCTCAAACACAAGCGCCCATGTGGGAAACCCTAAGCATGCCCTAGACATTTCTCACATACACGTGATGATGGTGCCACCTGGACCAGGCAAATTCAAAATTGAGCTCCTAAAGAAACTCTCGCACTTATAGGGGGACTTTTGTTAACATAGTCAAGTATCACCAGGCGCGTGCATACCACGAAAAACCCAAGCGGACCGTATTTGACTGGAGCAATGAAAGGTACTACGATAAGGCTAAGAATGTTCCTACCAATCTAGGTGGATCCCATTCACCCTAAATATAAGGACCCGGTAATCATCCAGGAAGATCATATTCGCCCCAAATTTGGAAGAGACCAAGTCTTCCCTTATTTCAGAGAAGTGTCTAGGTGGCCACCAAGCTGAGTCGGCTTGTCCACCTGGACCAGCCCCGACAAATCAGGAGCAAAGAGTTCAATTAAGATTCTGAGTCTACAAAGAGACCTCCATAATTGAAACTCTCAATTCAGATAAACTTTATCCTATCAACAAGATAAAGATCCATTCAAACTAGAACTCTGGTTGATTCACACTATTGGATCAGACCAGGGGATGTTCAAAGAGTATAAAAAGACCCTTTGGGTCACCACGTAAAGGTACGTATTCTAAAAATACTAAAAACTCCCTCCTCCTCTCTTAAATCCGATCTAACTTAAGTATCGGAGAGGCTACACCGGTCACACGGCTAGTCCCCCATAGTGATAGTTGTTGTTTTGTAAAAACCTTCATACCACTGCTAAGAGGAGTATTGGAGTCAACTTCAGTCAGCAAGTTAGCGCATGGAACCACGTTTCAGGCTAATTTAACAACTGGTATTTGACTTATATAACATTCAAGAAGATTATTTAGATAAGTAAAGTCTCTGGTTCTTATTTCTTCTGAATAGCTACAAATCTGTTATAATAATATTCTTTCGATATTCTTGCTCGTCTTAATTCTCTATCATTTCTTTCTAGTTTATTTTTTATATTTAAAATTCTGTTCATTATAACAAAGTATATAAAGCAAAACAATTTTCTCTTCACTCAACTAGAGAGATCACATGAAAGTGCAGTCTAGAGAGGAGAGGATACTTATGATTGCATAGTATAAAATTATAAATTCAAAGTATTAGCAAAGTATTAAATTTATACCTTTTCAGCTTTAATTTATCAATCTTTCTAAACTGAATTCTGCTAATTTGAAAGTGTTCTGAATTTGTTACTGAAAGTTTTAGGTGTGTATTATTTAGCAGAATATGAGTCCTTATTTACAGCTGAAATAAAGTATGTTTACCGGTTAATTGTTTTACCGGATCTTTTAAAAGTCTTTGCATTATTTATTGAAAACGTCAATGCTTACATTTTTCAATATTATTACCTGTCTTTATCTTGTTTTTGTCTTTTATAATGATTATAGTGTATTTATGATTCAGCATCTATTAATAATGCTTAAAATATATTATTTTATCTAATAATTTATCTTAGTGTTAGTATGACTCATACTTTCGCTAAGGATTTATCTTTTATTATTTTCTGATAAGTCTCAGTATTTCTTATTTCTTTCTCTATTTTTATAACAATTATTATCTTATCATGGCTCTTACCAAAATTCTTTGAATTTCAGAAATTATAAAATAAATTTTCCCAGAAAACTTGTTGAAAACACATAACCTGGAAATACTTACACAGGACTATGTTAGCCTGAGATAAGCCGTTTAAACAAAACTTAAGGATTACTCCTAACCGCTTAAGTAAAAACCTTTTAAATTTCCATATAACTTTGAAAAAGTTTTTTGGTAAGGAATTTAAAATTCAACCTTTAAGTTTTCTTCCAAATTTACCTTTAATTTTGAAAAACAAAATATTTTCCGCTCCCATCTTCTTATAAAATTTTTAAATTAAAAGATTTCCTTATTTCTTAGCTCATCCAACTGGTACTTTAAAACGGGACTCACAACTCTTCTGCCCTATTTCGCAAGGCCTTTTGCTATTATTTTTGAGAAACCTTTCAATTAAAAAATTTCTTAGAGAATCGTTTGTAGAAATTAAATAAGAGCTAAGCCAACAAGAAAATATATCTTTATATATAAAAAAAAAAAACTTAAATATTACAAGCTTCTTAAAAAAAACTACAAGCTTAAGTATAATTACAAGCTTACGTATTACAAGTATAATTATAAGCTTCTTAAAGTTCTTTAAGATTACTAAGAGTCTAATTGATTCTCTTGTAACTTGGTAATCTGGCTCTAATTTTTTCTTTTGCTTATATTTATACAGAAAAATAAAAATAAAATATTAATGGTGGTGGGGACATTTTCCCACTACACCGTTCAACATTTATACTTTCTTTATCTTTATCTCTTAGCTGTCCCTTTTCCAGCTGTCACCTATTTCTTTCTTCCTATCTTCTTTTCTAGCTGTCTTCTCTTCTAGAGAGGTATATTCCCCTTAGATGCTATGGACTTTTCTTCCTAGGCTCTACTAGATACCCCTGGTGTTTCTTCTCTTTGGGCTTCTTCTAGGTCCATATTTTGCTGAGTATTAAAATTTATATTAGGCCTTTGTAGTCTTAGATTTAACTGGTTCGGAAATTCAAATATTTTATTAAACCAGTCAGCCCATCCTTCAGATGGTCTCGTGTCCAAAGCCTCAAGCCCATTTGCTAGATCATATTGGGCTTTTTCTACTTCCTTAGTGGTATTGTCTATATCTACGGATAAGTCTTTAATAGTCTCTATATTATTATAAATCATTTCTAATTTTTCTAGGATAAAGTCTTCCTTCATCTTTCCCTTATCATTTATTATCCCTACATATGATGTGTTATTCTTGCAGTGTTCTAATTTGGATTCTAAATCTTGTATTTTCTTTATCATAAGATTTTCTTCTTGTTCTTTCTCAATTAATTCTCCATGCAATTCATGTATCTTTTTCTTCATATTTATCATTTCTTGCGGTATATCCTCCGGTATTTCCACTTGCATTGTTAGTATATCTTCCGTATTTACAGTTTCCTTAGTTATCTCAGGGTTGGTATAGAAAGTAGTTAAGTATTTCTTTGCCTCTGTATGAGCTTCTTTTATTGATAGGTATTTTTTATATTTTGGGTCTTTATGCTTGGTAACTTGTATAACTTGCTCCCAAGTTTTATAAATCCCTGGATGAGGACCATTAAATACTACATAAGCAATGTTATTAGTATTTCTCTGGGTAAAGTAATAACTAAACCCATTTATAACTGCAATTGCATGTCTATCGTCTTTTCTCTTTACTGCTACCCATAAGTTATCTAGCAGTATCATTTAGTATAGTTCCCTTGGGATAATTGAATGCCTAAGAGGTCTCTCCAAAGTCTACAAAATTAAGCTTGTCTGAGAACACCAGAGCCTTTAGTTTAGGCTGGTTTTTATTTATCATCTGTATATCTTTTGGCATTTGTCTATTTTCTGAGGTATTTATTAAATCTTCTAGTGAGGGCCTGACTAAAGTATTTCCTTGGTATCTTGTTAATTTCCTTTATCTTTAGAAGGTCTCATCTTCTTATTTATCTTTTCTCATTCTGATTGGTGATATTTCCTGCAAAATCAAAAAATTGTAAGAGTCTAGATAATATATCAGCAATCTTATTATTTTCACCTTGTATATGTTCTACTTGTGGTTTATAACCTTTCTGTAATAAGAGTGAAGTTAATTTATGTCATCTTTTATATGATGATCTCTTCTTTTCTTTCTTTAAATTATTATAGTATTTAACAATGGTGATGCAGTCAGTTTTGATAGTAAATTTTGTCTTTCCAATTTTAAAGAATTCAAAAGATTCCAGAGCATAGTATATAGCTAATAATTCTGAGTCTATAGTACTAATTTCTCCTTTTTCTTTAAAGGTTCCACTAGAGTATCTACAAATTCTTTCTTCTAATTTATTTGAAGTCTTATGTGTTTTACTGATTAAAACAGCTCCCCATCCTGATGATGATCCATCAGTTTCTATTATTAAATAATCTGTATCTAAAGGAATTTCTAATTTAGGTAAATTTTTCACCTTTTCTTTTATACTTCTAATTATTTCATGGCCTTTATAGTTTAATTTCTCAAATACTTCTTTACCCATTTTTAAATATAATGGTTTTATGTATTTAGATAAGTCTTTTATAAAAGGTCTAGCATAATTCAACAACCCTAGTATTTGTTGTAATTGTTTCTTTTCCTTTATAGTCTCTGGAAAGTCTAAAATTTTATTAGTTATATGCGGCTGTAACTCTATTTTTCAGTCTCCAATTATAACTCCTAAGAAATTTATCTTAGTTTTTCCCAATTCTATCTTTTTCTTTGATATTATTAAGCCATTTTCTTCAAATTTCTTAAATACTTATCTAAGGTGTCTATTATGGTCTTTAGTTGTTTTACTAAAAAACAAGTATATCGTCTATGTATACTGCAGTAAATTCTGAATAGTCTTCAAAAATTCTATGAATTCTTTTTTGAAAAACTGTTGGCGCATTTTTAAGTCCTAATGGCATTACCAACCATTCCCAATGTCCTACGGGATTTGGACAAATAAATGCAGTCCATTCTATAGAATCTTTATGCATTCTTATCTAATAGTATCCTGATTTTAGATCGAATTTACTCATAAATTTCGATCCTTGTATTTTATTTATAAGCATTTCTTTATTAGGTATATCATATCCATTATCTTCAATATTATCATTTAACTGCTTATAGTTTATTACCATTCTAGGCTTTCCTCATTTCTTTTCTGCATTATTATTAACAAAGAAACTAGGTGATCTATACCTTGATTCTGACCGTCTAATAAATTTATTTTTTATTAATTCTTCTAGAGCTTCTTTATACCATTCTAATTCTTGATTATTAGCAGGTATTGCTTTTACTCTTATAGTTATATCAGGATTTATAATTTCTAATTTGTATTCTGTTGGATTTCTATTCCAGTATTTCTGAGGGTTTTCTCCTATTATTTCTAATTCTTCAAGTCTAGATTGATATGTAAAATATCATCGTCTAACATTATATTATTTAATTGATTAGAGTATATGTAATCAGATTCCATTATACCAGGAAAAGGGGGTTCCTCTGAATTTCATCCTCAATTAAAAACGTATATTAAAATCTTCATATTCAGATAAAATAATTAAGGTTAATTCAATATTATAACTTTTTATCTCATCTTCTGTTCTTTTTCTACTAATTTTAGTAAGTATAGTTTTAGATGTGAAGTATAATATTCTAGATTCATGCCAATTATATAATTCTAGGGAATTTCTATAAGTTATAAGTTCTTCATTATAATAATTTAGTCTTGTCTGACAGAATTCATATAAAAGATTAATTTCTCTTAATTGTTCTTCTGCTGATTCTGTTTTATTTCTTAATTCTAAAATTTTATTCATTATAGCAGATTATCGGGTTATAACATAGTTTAAGTTCTCATAAATTATAAGAGAAGTTATTTCTAAATTTAAAGTTCTTTTTTCTTCTTCTAATTCGTATATTTTTCCCGTATAATGTCTAATGTTCTGTAAACAAATTGGTATTTGACTTATATACCATTCAAGAAGAATATTTAGATAAGTAAAGTCTCTGGTTCTTATTTCTTCTGAATACGATCAATTCTATTATAATAATATTCTTTCAATATTCTTGATCATCTTAATTCTCTATCATTTCTTTCAAGTTTATTTTTTATATTTAAAATTCTATTCATTATAACAAAGTATATAAAGCAAAACAATTTTCTCTTCACTCAACTAGAGAGATCACTTATATGTTATTTCAATAGTTTAGCTTGTATATGGTGTTTTATAAGGTTGTCTATTAATTCTATGATAATTAAACCTTTTTTCATATAAGTTTAATAAATTTTGATCATTTATATCAATTTCTAGTAAATCCATAATATGTTTCTGACTATTTATTATTATATTTGAAAGATTATTTAATCCTTCGTTTTTATTTTCTGCGTCTTTATAAATATTTTCTAATAAACTTTCTAACTTTTTTATCTTTGGTTCTAAGTTATCAGGTATATATGAATCTTTAGGTATCAATCCAAGCTTAGCATTTATTTCGTCTAATTTTATTAAATTTTCTCTAAAAAATTTATTTATATCAAGTATTAAACTTTTGATTTCGTCTAATTTTTTATTTATTTCTAATAATTGTAATGAATTATTAGGATATATTAATTTTTTCGTCTCCAATTATAACTCCTAAGAAATTTATCGTAGTTTTTCCCAATTCTATCTTTTTCTTTGATATTATTAAGTCGTTTTCTTCAAATTTCTTAAAAACTTGTCTAAGGTGTCTATTATGGTCTTTAGCTGTTTTACTAAAAACAAGTATATCGTCTATGTATACTATAGTAAATTCTGAATAGTCTTCAAAAATTATATCCATTCTTTTTTGAAAAACAGCTGGCTCATTTTTAAGTTCTAATGGCATTACCAACCATTCCCAATGTCCTATGGGATTTGGATAAATAAATGCAGTCCATTCTATAGAGTCTTTAAGCATTCTTATCTGATGGTATCCTGATTTAAGATCGAATTTACTTATAAACTTTAATCCTTATATTTTACTCATAAGCATTTCTTTATTAGGTATATCATATCCATTATCTTCAGTATTATCATTTAACTACTTATAGTTAATTACCATTCTAGGCTTCCCTTGTTTCTTTTCTGCATTATTATTAACAAAGAAACTAGGTGATCTATGCCTTGATTCTGACTGTCTAATAAATTTATTTTTTTATTAATTCTTCTAGAGCTTCTTTATACCATTTTAATTCTTGATTATTAGCAGGTATTGCCTTTGCTCTTATAGTTACATCAGGATTTATAATTTCTAATTTGTATTCTATTGGAATTCTATTCCAGTAATTTGTAATACAATTTATAAATCAATCTATAGAAGAAAGACAGAACTGGATTAAGAAAGCATATGAGAATACAAAACCTCAAATAATAATAGATATTTTCAAAAAAAGAATATATTTAGAAGAAATTATAAGAGTATTAGAATTGGAAGAAATTGATACTAGAAGTAATTATTCTAGAAAATTAATGGAGACAAAAGAATTAGAAGAATTCCTTAGTAATATACCAAAAGAATTAATGGATGGAACATCAGATACTAAAATAGAAACACCTTTAGAACCTCCAAAAAATACACCTACACCTATAAACTATACTAGAGAAAATATACCTCCAAGACAATATACTGAATACCAAAGTAATAACGAAAGATATAAATCTAAAGGAAATAGATTTCCTATAGGAATATACAAAGAAGAAAGTCTATTGCAGTTAGAAAAATATTCACCTCAAATTTGGCTAGAAGTTATACAGCAATGGAAAAGCCTAACTGTTAAGAATTATTTAGAAAAGAATTTTAATCATACCACAGAACAGATGTATAGTTTTTTAGAAACTACACTAGGAAATACTACTAAAAGAGCTTGGGATGATTTTAAAATCAATTTTCCCCAAGAATATACTAGACTAATAAATGTAGGAAATAATCCATGAAATTTTTGTAATACTATAAGCAATCTTTTGACTGCAACAGACCCTAATATTGGATCAATTATACAGCCAAAAGCCAAAATACTTATAATAAAGAATTCATGAAGAAATTGCTTCTTAAACTTCCTGGACCACTAGGTCAAGAAATACAAGAAGAGGGAAATAAGTTTTTAGAAAAGAAAGTAATTATACTTTAAATATAAATACACTAGTATACCAAATAATGAAACATTTAGAAAAGAAATGTACAGAAATAAGTATAGAAAGGCAAATGAAAGACAACTATGGATTTTGTAATAACATATATACGCCGCAACAATATGGACAAGAGAATTGTATTTCTTGTAACAAGAAATCTAAGAATAAAAATTATAAATACTATAAAACCAAGAAACCATATAATAAAACAAGAAATTCATACTATATTAGAAAATCCAACACTAATGCTAGAAAACCATTTTTAAACCCTAAGAGACATGTTAGAAGGTTTAATGATAAAAGATAATATAAAGATACTATTACATGTTATGCATGTGGAGAAATGGGTCATGTATCTACTAAATGTCCTAATAAACATAATATACACACTAGAGAATCAAGATTAGTAGAAAATATTAATTTAGACTTACTAGCAATAACTAAAGAAGTTAGTGATACAGAGACTATATACTCAATAGTAAGCGAAGTAGAAGAATATACTTCTGAAGATGATGAGAATGATAACGAACCATTAGACTTATTAGATACAATGGAAAGATATAAAAATATAAATATAGACTTTATGGATAGAACTGAAGGTATAGAACATACATGGAATTATAGAAAAGGAAACGATGATAAAGAATGTTATAAATGTCATTTATACCCAGTAATAGAATTAAGAGCTCAATGTTATAATTGTTATACAGAAATTTGTTTATATTGTTGGGAAGAAGATAATAGTTTAGAATGGCCAACATTAGCAACAGAATCTAAAAATACTTATACTTTTAAAGATAATATAGAACAAAGAATTTGGAGAGAAACATTTAGATTAATGGAAGATAGAATTTCTAATATAGAAGAAAGAATAAGTATACTAGGAAAAGGGGGGGTCCTCTGAATTTCTTCCTCAATTAAAAACGTATATTAAAATCTTTAGATTCAGATAAAATAATTAAGGTTAATTCAAGATTATAACTTTTTATCTCATCTTCTATTCTTTTTCTACTAATTTTAGTAAGTATAGTTTTAGATGTGAAGTATAATATTCTAGGGAATTTCTATAAGTTATAAGTTCTTCATTATAATAATTTAGTCTAGTCAGACAGAATTCATATAAAAGATTAATTTCTCTTAATTGTTCTTCTATTGATTCTATTTTGTTTCTTAATTCTAAAATTTTATTCATTATAGCAGATTATAGGGTTATAACAAAGTTTAAGTTCTCAGAAATTATAAGAGAAGTTATTTCTAAATTTAAATTTCTTTTTTCTTCTTCTAATTCGTATATTTTTATTATAGTATGTGCTCCCAGGTCTTGCCTAGTTATACCTTTTATTCATATTATAATAAGGCCTAAATGAGTATATTTATATTCGTCTTTAGATATTTGTTTAGATAAAGATTTTTCTAATAAAGGCATTTTAACTATGTCATTATCTCCACATTTTATAGATTTCTCTTCAGATTTCTTAAGGAGTCTATAGTTTTCTATCCATTTACCCTTCTGATAAAGTATTTTAGGATTTAATAATTTTTTCTCATTCTGTTTATAATTTTCTAAGTCTTTTTCAACATCTATTACTTCAGTAATATTTATTTCTTCAGTATATTCTTTTGGTTTTATAACATTCTTTATCATTATTTCCATTTCTATAATTCCATGTATGTTCTATACATTCAGTTCTATCCATAAAGTCTATATTTATATTTTTTTTATCTTTCCATTGCATCTAATAAATCTAATGGTTCATTATCATTCTCATCATCTTCAGAAGTATATTCTTCTATTTTACTTACAATTGAGTATATAGTTTCTGTATCACTAACTTCTTCAGTTATTGCTAGTAAGTCTAAATTAATATTTTCTACTAATCTTGATTCTCTTGTATGTATATTATGTTTATTACGATATTTAGTAGATAAATGACCTATTTCTCCACATGCGTATCATGTAATAGTATCCTTATACTATCTTTTATCATTAAATCTTCTAACATGTCTTTTACGGTTTAAAAATGGTTTTCTAGCATTAGTTTTAGATTTTCTAATGACATTTAGTAGATAAATGACCTATTTCTCCACATGTGTAGCATGTAATAGTATCCTTATACTGTCTTTTATCATTAAATCTTCTAACATGTCTTTTAGGGTTTAAAAATGGTTTTCTAGCATTAGTTTTAGATTTTCTAATATATTATGACTTTCTTTGTTTTGTTGTATGGTTTCTTGGTTTTATAGTATTTATAATTTCTATTTTTAGATTTCTTATTACAAGAAACACAATTCTCTTGTCCATATTGTTGTGGCCTATAAATAGTATTGCAAAACCCATAGTTGTCTTTCATTTACCTTTGTATGCTTATTTCTATACATTTCTTTTCTAAATGCTTCATTATTTGGTATACTAATGTATTTATATTTAAGGTATAATTACTTTCTTTTTCTAAAAACTTATTTCCCTCTTCTTGTATTTCTTGACCTAATGGTCCAGGATGTTTGAGAAGTAATTTCTTCATAAATTCTTTATTATAGGTATTTTGGCTTTTGGCTATAAAATGTATATAGTCATTTAAAAATGGTACTATATATTTCCAGTCATTAAGCTTTAATTGTTCTAGATTTCTTACTGCTTCTTTTTGTTGTATTATTGATCCAATATTAGGGTCTGTTGCAGTCAAAAGATTGCTTATGGTATTACAAAAATTCCATGGATTATTTCCTACATTTATCAGTCTAGTATATTCTTATGGGAAATTGATTTTAAAATCATCCCGTGCTCTTTTGGAGGTATTTCCTAGTGTAGTTTCTAAAAAACTATACATCTGTTCTATAGTATGATTAAAATTCTTTTCTTAATAATTCTTAACAGTTAAGCTTTTCCATTGCTGTATAACTTCTGGTCAAATTTGAGGCGAATATTTTTCTAATTGCAATAGACTTTCTTCTTTGTATATCCCTATTGGAAATATACTTCCTTTAGATTTATATTTTTCATTATTATTTTGATATTCTGTATATTATCTTGGAGGTATATTTCCTCTAGTATAGTTTATAGGGGTGGGTCTATTTTTTGGAGGTTCTAAAGGTGTTTCTATTTTAGTACCTGATGATCCATCCATTAATTCTGGAGGTATATTATTAAGAAATTCTTCTAGTTCTTTTGTATCCATCAAATTTCTGGTATAATTACTTGAAGTCTCCATTTCTTCTGATTCTAATACTCTTATAATTTCTTCTAAGTATATTCTTTTTTCAAAAATATCTATTAATTTTATAGGTCTTTTATTTCCATATGCTTTCTTAATCCAGTCTTGTCTTTCTTCTATAGATTGATTTATAAATTGTAGTACAATTTTATTTTAATTTTCTCTATTTTTAAAATATTCTTCATTATATAAATCATAAAATATAGTTTCTAAAGGGTCTAATTTTATGTCTACTAAGTCTATGTTCTGATCATTAATAGCCCATGAACTATTAGTCTGACTATCAGTTTCTAAGTTTTCTATCTGATTTTTATAATTATCAAATCTAATACTAATTCTTCCTTTATTGTCTTCAAAGATTTGGCTTTGGTCTGGTATAAGTTTTATTTGATTTTCTTCAAATAGTCTAGTTATATTCCATTCTATTCCAGCATTAGTTTCAGCTGAAAATTTTGGTGGTTTTATAAATCTAATACCTTTTTATGCTAATGTTAGCATTATATCTTCCACCTTACATTTATATTTTATATTAGTCGAATTAATTGATTTACCAATTAATCCAATAGTTATAACAAGATTATTTCTATTTATCAAACCATAATCCTTGTCATGATTCCTATTTTTATCTGATGTAAGTCTTTTGATTCTAAAAGGAAGTCTGGAGTATAATAAAATAATCTTCTATTATCGTTCATGTCTATATCCATTATACTTATAAGTTTCTTAGCTTCTTCTTGTACAGAATCATCGTATATAGTTATGATAGTATGTGCTCCTAAGTCTTGTCTAGTCATGCCTTTTATTCCTATTATAATTAGGCCTAAATGAGTATATTTATATCCATCTTTAGATTTTTGTTTAGCTAAAGATTTTTCTATTAAAGGTATTCTTACTATGTCTTCATCTCCACATTTTATAGATTTTTCCTCGGATTTCTTTAAAAGTCTGTAATTTTCTATCCACTTACCCTTCTGATAAAGTATTTTAGGGTTTAGTAGTTTTTTCTCATTTTGTTTATAATTTTCTAAATCTTTTTCAACGTATATTACCTCAGTTATATTTATTTCTTCAGCATTTTCTTTTGATTTTATACCAAAAATTCTTTTAAATTTATTCTCACTTTGTATTTCAATATTAGTACTGGTACTACTACTTCCTCTTAAAGTACAACTTCTTCCTAAAAATTTATTATTCATTTTCAGGTGGATTATAAGTTATAAAAGTATCAGTTCTTATTGGATTAAGTCTTAATTGACTTTGACTTTCTAAGCTTTGTATTATATTATTCTGATTATTTATTATTATATTTGAAAGATTATTTAATCCTTCGTTTTTATTTTCTGCTTCTTTATAAATATTTTCTAATAAATTTTCTAAATTTTTTATCTTTGGTTTTCAAATTATCAGGTATATATAAATCATTGGGTATTAATCCAAGTTTATTATTTATCTCGTCTAGTTTTAATAAATTTTCTCGAAAGAATTTATTAGTATCAAATATTAAACTTTTGATTTCATCTAATTTTTTATTTATTTCTAATAATTGTAATGAATTATTAGGCTGCATTTCTTGAGTCTGAATAACTCGTTCTAACTTATTATGTACTGATTCTAGTATTCTCTCATTTATTTGTTTTTCTGGTTTAGTTTCTAGATGAAATTCTTTTATTTCTTATAAATTCTAATTGATCGTCTAGGTCTGCAAATCCTATAGTTTCAAGAGCTATAAGATTATTAAGTTGACTAGTCTGTATTTTATTTTGTCTAGTTATAAATTACATGATGTCTACTAATCCGTCAGGATTGTCTTTATTATATGATCTAGTAACTTCTTTAGCTTTATTGTATAATATTATTTGTTTATTGTTCATTCACCAATAAAAGTTTTTCTAAATTCTAGAATTTGTTTCTGAATTTAGTCTATTTTATCTGTGATTTCTTTTCGCAATTCTTCTAGAATTTTCTGAGTTTTCCTTTCTAATTGTTCAGGTAGTATAAGTAATTCTTTAATTTCTTTTTTATTGGGAAATTTGTCGGTTTTATTTAAAGTTTTTTCAACTCGATTTCTAAGAGTTTCTATCTGAGTCTTAAAATATTCTTGATTGCTTATAATATGAGAATTATCAATAGTTCTTAATAACTCAATTATAACATTGTCAGCTTTATGCAAATGTTCTGATAAATTTATAATTATATCTACTATGCTATTTAATTGGTATGCTATAGTATTTTCTTCAGTATTATGGTATATATGATGGTATGATTTATTAAAATTATAAACGTTGTGATTATGTATTTTCTTTGGTATTACTAAGTCTAAATATTCCAAGTTACTATTATTATCCAGTATGATTTGTTTATTAGCATTTCAGGAATCTACTTCCGACGCTCTGATACTAGAAAAAAGGGGGGTCTTCTGAAATTCTGCCTCAATTAAAAACGTATGTTAAAATCTTCAGATTCTGATAAAATAACTGAGGTTAATTCAAGATTATAATTTCTTATCTCATCTTCTATTCTTTTTCTACTAATTCTAGTAAGTATAGTCTTGGATGTGAAGTATAGTATTCTAGATTTATGCCAATTATATAATTCTAGTGAATTTCTATAAGTTATAAGTTCTTCATTATAATAACTTAGTCTAGTCTGATAGAATTCATATAAAAGATTAATTTCTCTTTAGTTGTTCTTCTGCAAATTCTATTTTTTTATTTCTTAATTCTAAAATTTTATTCATTATAGTAGATTATCAGGTTATATCCTTTTATAAAACAAAGTTTAAATTCTCAGAAATAATAAGAGAAGTTATTTCTAGATTTAAAGTTCTTTTTTCTTCTTCTAATTCGTATATCTTTCCTGTATAATGTCTAATTTTCTATAAACAAATTGGTATCTGACGTACAAACCATTCATGAAGGAGGTTAAGATAAGTGGGGACACTTTCCCACTACACCGTTTAATTTTTATCCTTTCTTTTGTCTTTATCTCTTAGTTGTACTTTTCCAGCTATCTCCTATTTCTTTCTTCTTATCTTCTTTTCCAACTGTCTTTCCTTCTAGAGAGGTATATTCCCTTTTGATGCTGTTGACTTTTCTTCTTAGGCTCTGCTGGATGCTCCCGATGTTTCTACCCTTTGGGCTTCTTCAAAGTCTTGATCCATATTCTTATTAGTATCAAAATTTATTGTAGTTCTTTGTAGTCTCAAATTTAACTAGTTTGGTAATTCAAATATCTTATTAAACCAGTCGGCCCATCCTTCAGATGGTCTAGAATCTATAGTCTCAAGCCCACTTGCTAAGTCATATTGGGCTTTTTCTACTTCTTTTGTAGTAATATCTATTTTTATAACCAGGTCTTTAGTAGTCTCGGCACTGTCGTAGATCATTTCTAACCTTTCTAAGATCAAATGCTCCTTAGTCTTACCCTTATCACTTATTACTCCTGCGTATGATGTGTTATTTTTGCAATGTTCTAATTTGGATTTTAAATCTTGTATTTTCTTTCTCATAAGATTTTCTTCTTGTTCTTTCTCAATTAATTCTCCGTGCAATTCATGTATTTTCTTCTTCATGTTTATCATTTCTTGAGGTATATCTTTCGGTATTTCTACTTGCATAGTTAGTATATCATCTTCATTAGTAGTCTGTTTCATTATCTCTGGGCTAGTATAAAAAGTAGTTAAGTATTTTTTAGCCTCAGTATATACTTTTTTAACTGACATGTATTTTTTATATTTTGGGTCTTTATGCTTGGTAACTTGTATAACTTGCTCCCAAGTCTTATAGATCCCTGGTTGAGGACCATTATATTCTTCATAAGCAATGTTATTAGTATTTCTCTGGGTAAAGTATGAACTGAAGCCATTTATAGCTGCAATTGCATGTCTATCATCTTTTCTCTTTACTGCCACCCATAAGTTGTCTAGCAGTATTCTTTCAGTATCATTTAGTATGGTTCCCTTGGGATAATTGAATGCCCAAGAGGTCTCTCCAAAGTTTGCAAAGTTAAGTTTATCTGAAAATACCAGGGCATTTGGTTTGGGCTAGTTTTTATTTATCATTTGTATGTCTTCTGGCATTGGCATACTTTCTGAAGTATTTATTAGATCTTCAAGTGAGGGTCTAATTGAAGTATTTCCTTGGTATCTTGTTATTTTTCCTTTATCTTTAGAAGGTCTCATCTTCTTGTTTATTCTTTTCTCGTCTGATTGGTATTTCCTGCATAATCAGAAAATTGTAAGAGTCTAGATAGTATATCATCAATTTTATTATTTTCACCCTGTATATGTTCTAATTGTTGTTTATAATCTTTCTGTAATAAGAGTGAAGTTAATTTATGTCATCTTTTGTATGATGATCTTTTCTTTTCTTTCTTTTAATTGTTATAGTATTTAATAATAGCAATACAATCTGTTCTAATGGTGAATTTTATCTTTCCAATTATAAAGAATTCAAATGATTCTAAAGCATAGTATATAGCTAATAATTTTGAGTCTATGGTACTAATTTCTCCCTTTTCCTTAAAGGATCCACTGACATATCTTAGACCTTTGGTAACCTCAAAGAACTCTAATAAGATTACTATTATAGTTAAGCTTGTAATGATACTTATAATACTTAAGCTTATAATTCAAATGATACTTTATTAAGTTTTAATAAAGATATATTTTCTTGTTGGCTCAGTTCTTATTTAATTTCTGCAAACGGTTCTTTGAAAAGGATTTTATATTTTAAAAAAATAGAAAAGAATTTCAAAATTAAGCTATAGGCCTTGGGAAATCAGGGCAGATGAGTGGTAAGTCCCGTTTTAAGTACCAGTTGGATGAGCCGAAATTTTGAATAATAAAGACATATATTTTTTTTAATTATAAAGTCTTATAGGAAGATGGGAGTAGAAATTTTAAGTTATTAATTCGATAAAGGAAAAGATTTTAAGAAAAACTAAAGGTTGAAATTTAAATCCCTACCAAAAAAATCTTTTAAAGATTATTTGGAAATTTAAAAGTTCTTTACTTAAGCAGTTAGGATCAATCCTTAAGCATTTGTTTAGACAGCTTATCTCAGGCTATTTTAGTCCTGTGTAAGTATTTTCCAGGTTGGGTGTTGTTCAACAGGTTTTTGAAATTAAAATCTTTTACTTTTCAAATAGTAAAATTAACCCTGTAATAATTCTTGAAGCCAGCAAGGAAACAAAGAATTAATAAGAGATACAAATATACTGAGACCTATTAGACATAATTATTAAAGACTAAGTAATAAAAGAAAATGACATTGAAAGCATTATTGGATGCTGACTCATAAATACACTCAAATAAATTATTGAAGTAGACAAAACTTAAGAAATAAGGTATATAGAAGTAAGCAATGACGTAAGAAAGCATTAAGAATAATAATGCTCATAGACGTAAGAGATTACATAAGAAGGCAATAAGACTGATAATTGTAAAAGATCCAGTAAAACAATTAACCGGTGAACTCACTTTTTTCAACTATAAATAATATACCTGCATTCTGCTAAAACTCACACCAAAGTTTTCTAAAGCAATTTTAAAATCTCTTGAGTTTAGCATAATCCAATTCAGAAAAATTGATAAACCGAAGCTGAAAAGGTATAAATTTAATACTCTGTTAATACTTTGAGTTTATAATTTCATACTTTGCAATTATAAGTATCCTCTCCTCTCTAGACTGCACTTTCATGTGATCTCTCTAGTTGAGTGCCGAGAAAATTGTTTTGCTTTATTATAATGAATAGAATCCTAATTATAAAATATAAACTAGAAAGAAATGATATAGAATTAAGACGAGCTAGAATATTAAAAGAATATTATTATAACAGATTTGATCGCTATTCAGAAGAATTAAGAACTAAGGATTTTACTTATCTTAACCTCCTTCATGAATGGTTTATAAGTTAGATACCAATTTGTTTACAGAAAATTAGACATTATACAGAAAAGATATACGAATTAGAAGAAGAAAAAAGAACTTTAAACCTAGAAATAATTTCTCTTATTATTTATGAGAATTTAAACTTTGTTTTATACAAGGATATAACTTGATAATATACTATAATGAATAAAATTTTAGAATTAAGAAATAAAATAGAATTAGCAGAAGAACAACTAAGAGAAATTAATCTTTTATATGAATTCTATCAGACTAAACTAAGTTATTATTATGAAGAACTTATAACTTATAGAAATTCACTAGAAATATATAATTGGCATAAATCTAGAATATTATACTTCACATCAATAAGTAGAAAAAGAATAGAAGACAAGATAAGAAATTATAATCTTGAATTAACCTCAGTTATTTTATTAGAATCTGAAGATTAGATTTTATCAGATTCTGATAAAATAACTGAGGTTAATTCAAGATTATAATTTCTTATCTCGTCTTCTATTCTTTTTCTACTAATTCTATTAAGTATAGTCTTAGATGTGAAGTATAGTATTCTAGATTTATGCCAATTATATAATTCTAGTGAATTTCTATAAGTTATACGTTCTTCATTATAATAACTTAGTCTACACACACACACACGTATATATACGTGTATATATATAGATGTATATATATACAAGTATATATATGTGTACATACACACATGTATATATATATATATATATACGTATATATATACACACACACACACGTGTGTATGTGTGTGTATATGTATGTACGTATGTATGTATGTATGTATGTATGTATGTATATAGATACATACATAGATACATAGATACATACATGTATATGTCGATAGATACCTACATACATACATGCATACATACATACATACATACATACATACATACATGCACACAT
>CATIWQ010081097.1:0-32442 GCA_949673415.1 Euphorbia schlechtendalii | reverse complement strand
TGGCTTAATATGAATTTGAAAATATCCAGAGAATCCATCAAGAAAATAGTAAAATGCATGACCTGATATCCTTTCTAACATTTGATCTATAAAATGGTAAAGGGAAATGGTCTTTCCTAGTGGCTGCATTTAATTTTCTATAATCTATGCAAACTCTCCATCCGATTGTTATCCTAGTAGGAACTTAGTTACCTTTTTCATTCTGAACTACAGTAATACCTCCTCCCTTTTTAGGAACACATTAGAAAGGACTGACCCATTCACTATCTAAAATCGGATAGATAATTCCTGCATCTAGCAACTTAATAATCTCCTTCTTAAAAACTTCCTTCATGTGAGGATTCAAATCTTCTTTGCCTTTCTATCTTAGGTTTACAATCATTCTCCAAATTAATAAAATGCATCACTATATTAGGGATAATCCCTCTAATATCAGAAATTTTCCAACCAATACTCCTTATTATACCCTTTATTGTCTCCAATAATGATTCTTCTTGCAAATCAAATAACTTACTAGAAATGATAATGGGTAAGGTATTGTTGCTTCCTAAAAATGCACACTTTAAATGACTAGGCAATTGCTTCAACTCTACTAAAGGTGGTTTATCTATAGAAGGTGGTATAGGATTATCTTCTCTAACTATTTTTTCGGTTTCAGAGGAACATTCTAATTTTCAAGAGATTTAGATGTTAACTCTTCATGAGATGTAACACGACAAATTTAATCTATGCAAAATAATCAATTTTATACACTAGATAACTTCAACAAACTCGGTTCTAGATGCCCAAATATCCTATAATTCACCGTAGAGCAACACAAGGGTAAAAGAATTATGACACTTATAAAAACCTAGACAACAATAATACTATGCTTAGAATGGGTTATAACCACTCCAAAAATATTGGCTCACTAAACAATGTTATAATCACAAATCCAGTGATTATACACAATCTTATTAACCCAGAAACCACTCTTAAATTTAACTTGAAAGCATATAACTTTATTAATATGAGAGACGCAAGATGAAATACTCATTATGACACACAGAAATAGTATAAACTTCAAATTAGAAAGTATAAGTACAAAACAAAGTAAAGTTGTAAGTTATACGAGTGAAAGCTAAATTTGATCAAACCTTGTCCATTCTTTTAATGGGAGTTGTCAATTCCCTCAATTCCTGCGAGTACTTTGAATTCAATCTCGACTTGAATAGAACCTCTGCTAGGATGCTATTCCTTGTGAATATTGAATAAATGATTATTGAAGAACAAAAACTTTCATTGATAAGTGCTTTGCAATTACACTTATACAACAATCACTCGAATTTGTAGAGAAATCTAGTGATCAAAACAAGAATCAAATCGCTTATACATTTTTCTCTTTAACACTTTGAACTTGGCAAAATCTATAACTTTCACTCTCTACTGTGTATCATGCATATCATCTATTATGCTCACTACCATTGCCATGAAATTGGTTGATTAAACCTCTATTTATAAAGTGTTAAAGGTTGCATTTATCCAAACGAATAGTCACGTCCATTGGTGAAGGTTTGCATCATCTTCATGTGATTGGATGCAAGACTTCATCCTTATCTTCAATGAATAGGCAGCATTTCATACCTCTTTATTCTCTGAAAGCTATCTTTTTGTTTGATAGTTGATGGCGGTTGATCATTCTTATCCGTCGGTTAGTAGTTTAGAAGAGTCAACCAAACACCGTCACATTTGCGAGCGTGATATACATGTCGTGATCATGAATGTAAGTTGGTAACTTACTGCTTGTTAAGAATGATAAGTCATGATAGTGAGAGATAATCACGATCGTGACTTTCCAATTGTGAATTGGAATCATGATCGTGACATGGTTACGACTTATGCTTTTCTTCATGATTCTTCTTTGCAACTTTACCGATCTTTGACAACTTCGATCCTAAGCCAATTCCTTACATTCCACACATATTTTTGCACCTTTTTCACTCTCTTTACATAGAATTCCATATTTGATCATTTCACTCCTGAAATTCACCTAGTTTTTGCACTTGCATAAAAAACAACTACATACCACGTGAAATCTTTTATATGAAGTATAAAATGACTCTAAACCATATCATTTAATGAGTAAAAATATCAAGATAATAAGTGTAATTATACACTTATCAGGTTAATGACTTAACAAAATTGGGTTAGTTGTCTATTTCAATGGAGCTAATGCCAGATTGGGGATATATTTGAGGAGTTATACAATTAGGTACGCACTTTTGAAAAAAGAGAACTCAAATGGAATATCAATTTCATGTAATGCCAATGGATGGGTTCCAACCATTGTTGTATTGTTATGGCTTGACCTGTTATAGTGAGGGGTCATGATGAATGGCTATGGATGATACCTAGTAAGGAAAATTGGTTAGACCAAATTTCTTGAATTTAAATAGAATGGGCTATTTAAATGTTGATAAAATAGTAGGAATTATGCATTTTGTTAAAGATCATATATTAAATGCGTGTACATATACTAATGTCTGAGAAATTTGTATCTTATATCTAGGTTGAACAATCCATCCAAAAGTAAACCTTCACTTAATTCTTGATAACAAACTTAAATGGTTCAAATTTAATCGATTGGCTGAGGGCGGTGAGGATAGTCCTCAGATCTTAAAGGATAGCTTATGTTTTGGAAGAGCCCCTCCATGATGAACCTGATGCTGATGCCAATGGACATGAAGCATGGGAGAAGCATAGAGAGGATCAAGAAATGACAACATGCATAATGTTGGCTAACATAATTCTGAGCTTCAGAAATAACATGAGAGAATGGACTTAGACACCATGATTCTCCATTTACGGGAGCTCTTTTCAAAGCATACCAGGTCTGAGAGAGTTGATACATCAAAACCCTTATTCGTAATGAAGATGCAAGCTAGCACTTCAGCACCTCAATATGCTCTTAAACCATTGGGTTATGTAGAGAAGCTGACTCAATTGGGTTTCGTGATGGATCACGAATTATGTGTGGATTTGATTCTTTCTTTATTAACAAATATTTATTCACAATTTGTAACCCATTATTATATGAACAAGATTGATGCTACACTGCCCGAGTTGGTCAATATGCTGAAAATAATAGAGCGTAATATTCGAAAAGATCCAAAGGCTTCACTACTAGTTGAGAAAACCAAACCTTCCAAGGATGGGTCCCATTTTGGAAAGATTCTAAGTGCCAAGAAGATAATAAGTAAGAAGAAGAAAAGTATGAAGGAACTGTAAATGTCTGCTTCCAATGTGGCAAGACTAGCCACTAGAAGAAGGATTGCAAGGTTCAAATTTCTGAACAAGTGAAGAAGAGGCCAAGTGAGGAATCTACTTTAGGTATGTTTATCATAGAGAGTTTCTCTATAGTTCTTTATTAGTTTACATGGGTATTTGATAGTGGTTGTGGTTCTCGGATCTATACTTCTCTATAGGGGTTGCAGAATAGTATGAGGCTTGCAAAGAGGGAAATGGACCTAAGAGTTAGAAATGGAGCACGCGATGCTACAACAGGTGTAGGGACATATATCCTTCGTTTTCCTAGTGGCCTAATTTTAATTTTGAACAATTGCTATTATATTCTAGCTTTCACTAAGATTATTATTTCTATTGCATGTTTAGCAACAGATGGATTTAAGATTTTTTTGTAATAATAATTGTCAAATTTGACATAATAAATTTCTTTATTCTTGTGGAATATGTGTTGATGGCATTTATTTTCTAGATACTAAAATTGAAATTCTAAAAATGAACATTGTTAAGAAATCAAGAATAGATAATGAAGAATCTTCATACTTATGGCATTGTCGTCTAGGCCATATAAATGAGGCTCGCTTAACTCAGGTACACAAATGTGGTGACTTGGGCTTAATGGAATGGGAATCCTACAGGGTGTGCGAACCTTGTTTAAAGGGTAAGATGAATAAGAAACCTTTCAAATGAGAGGTTCAGCGTGCCACAAGTACTTTGGAAATAATACATTCCGATTTTTATAGTATAATGAGTGTTAGACACATGAGGGTTTCATCTACTTCATAACTTTTATCGATAATTAATCGTTATATGGTTATTTGTTCCTAATGAGGCACAAGTTTGAAATTTTTGAAAAATTCATAGAGTTCATAATCAAAGTAGAGAAATAGCTTGGGAAAAGTATTAATACCCTTCAATCTGATCAAGGCGGTGAATACATAAGCCAAGAGTTTCAAGATTATCTAAGGGATAATGATATTTCTTCCTAGTGGAAACCTCCTTATAGAACCCAATAGAATGGAGTGTCAGAAAGGAGAAATCAAACCCTACTGATATGGTTCGGTCCATGATGAGCTAAGTAGAACTCGTAGATCCTTTCAGGGTTATGAACTTGTGAGCATAGTTTATATTCTAAGCAGACTGCCCTCGAAATCAGTTGATCAATCACCATACAAAATGTGGTATGGTAAGAAACCAGCTCTTTCTCACTTGAGAGTTTAGGGATGTCCTACTTATGTAAAGAGAACAAGATCATATAAGCTGGGTGTTAAGTCTGACAGGTGTTTGTTTGTAGGTTATCCTAAGGAGACAATTGGTTATACCTTTTATGATCTCAAGGAACAAAAGGTACTTATTTCTAGAAATGCTCAATTCCTCGAGAAGGAGCATATACTTGCGAAATCATTAGTTAGGCACTAAAGAATATCAAACAGATAATAAACTAATTTTTGCTACACTGTTACACAAGAAAGAGTAAGCAACGAACAACCTGTTATAGCATCGATATTATGTAGATCGGGTCGGGCTCCTATCACTCATGAGTAATACGATTATTTGATAACTGATGATAAACATATCTTCGTTATGGAAGATAATGAGCCCAAGACATAGAAGGAGGTCATGGAAGGCTCAGAGTCTGATAAATAGTTTACAGTCATGAGGTTAGAGATGGACTCAATGTACAAAAATCAAGATTGAAACTTGGTTAAAGATCCAAGTGGGACTAAGCCCATAGGATGCAGCTGGCTTTTCAAAACAAAAAACTTACATGGATCGTAATGTGATTAGCTAAGGCCCATTTATGGACTTAAATAACCAAGAGTTGGAGTATTAGGTTTGACCTGACTATCCGAGAAATTGGTTTTGTGTCAAACTTTGATGAACCCTATGTATATAAGAAGGCTAGTGGGAGTGCAATCATTTTCCTTTAATTATATATCGATGACATATTACTGATAGGAAATGATGTTCCTTTTCTTTAAAAAGTAAAGTCATGGTTGTCATAGAAGTTCTCCATGAAATACCTTAGAGAAGAAGCTTTTATACTAGGTATAAAGATCTACCGTGATAGATCTAAAGGTTCCTAGGTTTATCTCAAAGTGCATACATTGACAAGGTTATGGCTAGATTTAACTTTGAGCAGTCAAGAAAGGGTTATCTCCCGATATCTCACGGGATTAACCTTTCTAAATCTGAGTGTCCGAGAATACATGAGGAGAGACTACACACGAATTGAATACCCTATGCTTTAACAATAGGATACATCATGTATGCTATGGTATACACTCAGCCTGACGTCTAACATGCGGTGAGCGTTACGAGCAGATTTCAATCTAATCTAAGTGAGAAGCACTAGATGGCCATTTAAATTATCCTCAAGTACTTACATAAGACTAAGGATATGTTTTTGATATATGAAGAAGGTGATATTTCTCTGAAGGGATACAACGATGCTAGTTTTCAGTTTCATAGGGATGATTATAAGTCCCAATCAGGTTATGTGTTTATGTTAAATAGAGGGGTAGTTTTTTGGAAATGTTTCAAATAGGATACGACTGTTGATTCAACCACTGAATATGAGTGTATAGCTACTTTAGAAGCAGCTAAGCAAGCTTTCTAGTTAAAGGGATTTATTGGTGATCTTGGTATGGTATCCAACATTGTAAATTCAATAGTGGTCTATTGCGATAACAATGGGGTTATTGTTTAGGCAAAGGAACCACGATCTTATCAAAGCAATGGATCTGTACTTAGAAAATACCATCTCATTGAAGAGATAGTAGCTAGAAAGGATACAAGCTTAGAATACATCCTTACGGATAAAAATCTAGCGGATAGACTAATGAAGCCATTGACTTAGGTTAAGCATAACCATCATGTTAATGACCAGCATGAAGTACATGGGTAACTAGCTCTAATGCAAGTGGTAGATTGTTAAACATGATGTATGCCCTAGAGGCAATTAGGGTGATATATCTTTATTAGTCATAATGTACAAATAGTTTATATATTATTGTTATCAATAATAAAAGGGATCTTTGTTGTTTATCAATGTTAATTAAAATATGTATCTCATTAGTATAATATATGTATATATATGTGTATATGTGTATGTGCGAATTTTATTATATATATGTGCATTGATAAAGCAAAGCCCATGACTAATTCATAGCATGAAAGTGCGAGGACATAGTGGGAGCTATGTTGTGTGAGAACTGCACACATGTGTTACTATGAATATATAAATATCCTTAGTCATAGTTTCATTAAGACTAGACATCAATGAAGCATACAGACTTGCATGTGCAGGCTTACTCCTTAGATTGGATCCAAGAAGCTGATCCCACGAGTTAACACATTAATTTATTCGGGTAATACATTAGAGATCGCTATAAGATAGATACTCGGAAATAACTATATCCATGTGGTTATGTCATGTCTTTGTGCAATAGAAGTTCAAGTATCCTCAAACCTAAGATACTAGTTACCTTGTTTAGGAGTTGTTATACTTTGGGTCATACTTATTAATATCCTATTATTTAGGATGATACGAGTGATTACGTGTATAGAGATGATCACTCAGAGGTAAGTCGAGTAATCAAGATGAGATTCATCACTCCTGATATTGTGATATAATGGGAGATATTTCTTGAGGCCTCTTGTTGAAGAGACACAATCATAAACCTCTGATCATAGTATATGATTGATAGAATGAGTTTCTAATAAATCTTGATACATTATGGTGAGTGGTGTTCTTCATGAAAATATGTAACTCCAGGATAGTTACGGTTATTACATGAGCTAATACTTAATCCGAGCTCAATAAGCTGGAATGTATTTAAACTTGATAGAAGGAGTTTATTGTATTAGTTACTATTGAAAAATTAGATCAAGTGATAAGCGGATGATGTTTTTAGTATCGGTGGATTATACACCTTTGCTAGAAAGCCCATTTGATAGTTTAGAATTATCTAGTTCCATTTCAGTCGGAACACCAAGCCTAAAGGTTCCTAGATGGGAAGCCAAGTTTAGGTTAACCTCTAACCTCTCTATACATCAGGATACTATGAGGAAACACACTTTAGGTCTTTACCGGACTAAGTAAAGAACTTATAGATTGGGTCTATACCGAGAATATTAAGGATGTCAAAATCGTTTGATAACTGTTAATTGGTTGGATCGAATAATAATTAAAAGGATTTAAAGGATGAATTTTTGGAAATATTGCACGAGGAGTAGAAAGGTAATTTTCTCGTTTAGAGTGGGCCCCACGAACATGGCTTATTCGTGGGTGGGGCTTGTGTGGCTTCCTCGCTAGTAAAATTTACTCGAGGGCCACTGGCGTGCACTGGCACTAGGCCAACACATGCTAGCGGGCAACAAGGTCACAAGAACTACCTTAGAAATGCTTGGGTAGGCCTACTGCATAAGTTCGCTAGTAGCTCGCAAGCCCATGCTTGCGGGGCAAGGTAAGCATATTAGGGCTTGCCTTGTGCGACTGCACATAGCCTGTATAAGCAGGCAATGTGAAGTGGGTCAACCTGTGCAGCTTAGGGCTCCGTGTATGTTACCCGCTTGTAGAATAGGATTTTTCAAAACCCCCATTGCACTCAACTCCCCTTCTCCTTATAAATAGCCTTCTCATACTCCTTTGTTTCTCACTTTAACTCAACCTTCCTTCAGAGTTGTAATATCTTTTCTTAATGAGCTTCTTGCGAGATCCTCCGCGAGTTACTCCTTTGTCATGAGAATTCTTTTGAAGGCTCAATTCAATTTTTAAGAGAGCCTTTTTAGTTATATTTTCAAGTTGGTCTCCGAGTGGTCTAGCTGCTACTATCTGTAATGGGTTCTTCCTCAATGGGAGGTTTTTGTCGGTGAAGATTCATGTTGATCAATTGTAGACGTTGTCCTAGTTTGGAGGCAAGTGCTATTGGAGTGCTGTCTGATTATTCTAAGGGAGCAACGCACCAAAGGGAAGGCACACATCAATTGGTAATGCTCTAAACTTAGATGCTAGGTATCTTTCAATAAGTTTTATAAACCTACGAGCATCTATGGAACGTTTAAACTTAGATTATATTAATCATGGTATGGTTAGGAGATCCTTTAGGGTTAATTTTAAGTTTTGAAATTCCGCCTTGCAATTTTGCATGTTCAATTACTATCTTAATTAACCCCGTAAAATTGCTATTCGGAAAACCATTAGAATTTGATTACATAGAGAATTTTGAATTCCCTGATGAACAACCAACCATGATTAAATATGCTAAATCTTGATGGATTATGCACTTTGATGGAGTTATTAATAAAAGAGGTGTTAGTCTTAATTGTCACTTTGAATGCCTAGAGTTCAGTCACCAATATTGGGGTAGAATATGATGCATTCTTGTTTGGCGTACAAGCACTCATGGTAGTAGGGTTAACGAAAGCGTTAGTCACTAGCGATTCTTCCTTAGTAATCTATCAAGTGATGAGGGATTAGGAGATTAAAGAGGAGTCTGTTCATCTTTAGTTTAAAGTAGTTTAGGCTCAATCATCAAAGTTCAAACATTGTTTGTATCAATATGTTACGAGAAACGAGAACCAAATGAAGGATTCTTTAGCTACATTGGCCTCCACTTGGGAAAACCTTTAGGTTAGACCATTGAAACCATTGATTCTCAAATGATCTAAATCACCCATATATGAAAAAGCAATAATAGTAGTGGTGGATGTCTAGAAAGACCCATGGTATATTGACATACTAAGATTCTTACAAGAAAGATGATAACTCAAAAAAAAGTTGCTCAGTTTAATCATTCCACCTTGAGATAAACTATCAGTTCAATTCAAATTAATCGATGGTGTTTTGTTTAAAAGGGACAGTAATGGTTTGCTTCTTAGATGGTAGAATAAAGAAAAATCTACTCGGTTTATGAGAAGATTACACTCGGAGATTGTAGATCAAATATGAATGGAATAGCCTTGGCCAAGAAGATCCAAAGATAAGTGTAGTTTTGGACCACCATGAAAGCGGATTGTGAAGCTAAGGTGAAGAAGTTCCACCAATGTCAGATTCATGGAGAAATCTGGCATTTACCGCATCTTGAACTCTAAAATTATCTTCTCCTCGGCCATTCTTAGTGTGGAGGATAGATATAATTGGTGAGATTCAACTATCATCTACAAATGGGCATAGAGATGTCATAATGGCCATTGTTAACTTCTCCAAGTGGGTTAAGGCTAAATCCTACACCCATATTATCATTAAAATGATGGCAAAGTTCATAAAGCCCCATAATTTTGCTCATTATGGGATTTCTCACCACATCATCGATGATAATGGGGTTAAGTTGAAAGTTGAAACAACAAAATGAATTGAGAAATATTATATTGGGCATCATAGATCATCTCCGTATAGACCACAAGCAAATGGGGTAGTAGAAGTATCTAACTAAGACATCAATAAGATTATATCCAAAATGGTCATCGAGTATAGAGATTTGACCGTCAAGGTACTTTTCAATATTTGGGAGCATAGAACGAGCATATGTACACTGATAAATCAAACTTCATTCCCTTTAGTGTATGGAATGAAAGCGGTTATGCTAGTAGAAAAAAAGTCATATTGCTAAGGATTGCCTTGGAAGTACAGTTGAGTGAAATTAACTAGGCCAAAACTAGATTTGAGTAGTTGAACATGGTTGGTGAAGCACAGTTGAAAGCTTTCAACCATTTGCATATATATCAATTGTCTATGGTTAAAGCCTACAATGGTATGTTGGTTAATCAAGATAGTTATTAAACAAGCAAGATAGCAATGTAGAATTTCAAAACATAAAATTAACCTAAACGATGTACTAAGCATGCCATGATTGATACAATTAAAGTTAAAACGTTCCATAGATGCACTTAGGTTTATAAAGCTTATAAAAGAAACCTAGCATCTAAGTTCAAGATGTTATTAGTTGATGCGTGCTTCTTCTCCTCTTTTGGTTGCGGCGTTTCTTTAGAGAAATGCTGCAGAACTTCATTAGCACGAGCCTCTAAACTAGGAGAGCCTCAATGATTGATCCTCATGGATCTTCACTGACCAAAACCTCATTGAGGAAGAACACATCAGTAAGCAGTAGCTGCAAGACTGGTCTAAGACTAACCCGAAAATAAACTAAGAAGGCTCACTTTAGAAAGAGCCTTAAAAAGAATTCTTCGTTGTTTGGAGAAACTCATGAAGGATCTCGCACAATGAACGAAACGCATCCCACATTAGCAAGTTAGCAACGCGGGTCACTAGGACCCGTGGGCTAACTCAGGAGCCCTTGCAAGGCAAGCCCTTATAGGCTTGCCTTGTTACCGCAATCATGGGCATTTGGCTTGCCGCAAGCCCATTCTTGTGGCCTACCCATGCTAAAGTGCTACCGAGGTTGCGCTGCAAGCCCGCATAAGCACTTTAGCATGGGTAGCTATGAGCACGGGATTTTGTACCAGCTCGTGCGTTTAATGATGATAGCTTTTCGGGAAATTTATCCTCGAATCACATGATTTTTTACCGTCCGATGATCTTCATATGGGAGTCTTCCCCGTCTCTGAATTTAAAAAGGACTTTAAATATGAAAATTATTTAAAAAATACGAAAATTCATTCAAAAAAATAAAAAAATAATAAAAACTCGAAGGAGACAAAATCGCAGGTCTAAGGCAGGACTCGCCGAAAAATGGCGAGGCAGCCTCGCCAAACTCCTTGGCGAGTCAGCCTCGCCAAACTTGGCGAAGCAGGCAGGCTCGCCAAAGAGGCGAGGCAGGCACGCCAAAGATCGCGAGGTAGGCAGCCTCGCCAAAGAGGTGAGTTAGCCTCGCCAAAGTGGCGGGGCAGCCTCGCCAAACTCCCTATTTTGGATATTTTTGGGACTTTTTTCCTATAAATAGTTGGGTATTTTTCAGTACACAAGGGCTTGAAAATTCAAAGAAAAAAAATAGTTCTCTTCAAATAAAAAAATACAAAAAATATTTTTTTCTTCTAACTTTTTTTCTTGGATCCAAAACACTTTTGGATCCCAAGTTTCTTCATCTTTTACTCAAATTTCTTCATCTTTTTATAAAATTTCTTCATTTTTCTTCTTAAATCCTCATATATTCTCGGGTCTAAAACCAATTTAGAACCCGAGTCTGATTATCTTTTGGATAAATAAACACTTTATTTTCCAACTAACCAATTCTTTTTTCCAATTAAATTACACTAAAATCCCAAGAATTATGCGAAGATTTTTGGACTTTTACATCAACCTTTTCAATTAAATCAAAACGAACGAGGAACGCTCCCGAGGATCGAACGGACTCTCCGAACTGGATTCACGCCAAAAGGGTAAAGCCTTTGAGTTCCTAGAGCTTCTTATTTCGTGCTCATCTTTTTATAATTTCTTTCTACATGTGAACCTGGGAATTATTTTATTTTATTATAAATATTGTAATTCTCTTCTTCTTTTATTAGAATACCCCAACGAAGGGAATTAAAATTATTCCCGGATAACAGACCTAACATTTTTCCATGCGATCATTTTCATTAATTAAATTGACCAACAATTGTGCTAATGAAATGAACGATTTTATTTAAATTAATAACTTTAAAAGCGTCGATGTTTTTAATTAGGCTACGCGGGCCTCGGTAAAATTAAATCGAGCATATGTGATATATCCCCTATGCTAACCTTTGTGAATGCAGGTTAGATGTATGTTTAGGCTTTTATTTTTCCCTTCGGGTATTGCACATATTTTACTGAAAATGTAATTAATAGGGTAGTGGGCGGTTGCATCCCCTGATTTTTGAAGCCTTGTAATTTCCATTTTTCGCTTTTACTTTCCGCATTTACTTACTATTTTGTGGATGGTTTTTTTTCCATTTTGTGAATGATTTATTATTCCGTGATACGTGAATCATACATCTAAACTTCAATAATGACCTAAGTGTGAATATGCACAATTAAAAGAAAATGGTTTTCGGTAGATGTAATATATTGTGATCACTTAAGAAATAAGCAACTTATCCCAGACTCGAATCTCTGTGTCTTGGTGAGCCGTCCCCCGGACGTTAAGCCTCATAGGACTCTAATTCCTGGAAAGAGCTAATCTAGGTGGCGACTCCACACTGAGAGACAGCGGATTCAGGTTCGAACCAATCTTAAACATTTTTCACCTTTTTCTCTTTTAACCTTTTTATCACGGGTCCCTGACCCGGCGCTTTTTCTTCTTTTTCAAAACACCCCGGTGGACTACGCCTCTCACCTTGTATGCTCTCAGCCCACCGCTCCGTGTCGCCCACTCACAGTAGCGCTTGTAGGTTTCTTACCCTGTGCGCTCGTGGCCCGCGAGCATTTCAGCTCACGGGGCAGCCGCGTAGGCCCCACTCTAAACAACCCATGTTTGTTTAGGGCCCACTCACAACGGGAAAAATTCCCTTGCTTTGCTCCATGCAATTTTTCCCTATTTTTTCTTTATTCATTTAATTATTATTTTTGATTCAACCAATTAATAATTCTTCTAATGAATTTGATTACTAGATATTTTCGACATAGACCTAGTCTATAGGTTCTTTACTTAGTCCAATAAAGACCCAAAGTGTGTGACCTCATAGAATCCAAAAGTATTGAGCCACCAGAGGTTAACCTAAACTGGGCTTCCCATCCAAAAACCTTTAGGCTCAATGTTTCAGATCGATATTGAACCCGATAGCTCTAGATGATCAAATGGCTTTCTAGCAAAGACATATAGTCCCTGATACATGGAATGTCACGTGCTTGTGACTTAATCTGGTTCTGCTGTAATAACCAATACAATACACTCGTTCCATAAGTTTACCATCAAGTTTACTGAGCTCGGATTAAATGTTAGCTCATGTAATAGTCGTAGCTATCCTAGAATCAGACTTATTCACGAAGAACACCACTTAACCATTATGTATCAAGATTGACTAGAAACCCATTCTATCAATCTTATATACTTTTCAAAGGTTTATGAGTGTGCCACTTCAAGAAGGGGCCCTAAGGTACATCTCCCATTATATTACTATATCAGGAGTGATGGATCCCATCATAACTACTAGGCTTACCAACATATGATCATCACTATACCCATAATCACCCATGTCATCCGGATCACCAGGGTATGAATAATTACAACCCAAAGTATAACAACTCCTATATAAGGTAACCAATATCTTAGGTTTTAGGGTACTTGTTCTGCTAATGGATAAGACATAACACCAACACATAGATATAATTATTTTCAAGTGCCTATCTTATAGTGGTCCTCCAATGTATTACCTAGATACATTCATGTCTTAACTCATGGTACCACCTTTAGCTCGATAGATCTGTTGCTTGGATCTAATCCAAGGAGTAAGCCTAAACATTCTATTCTATTCACTCCATTGATGTCTAGTCTTAATGAAACTATAACTAGGGATATTTAGACTATTCATAGTAACACGTATGTGAAATTATCACACCACATAGCTCCCACTATATCCTCGCACTTTTACACTATTATGTAGTCACGGAATTTATCTTATCAATGCACGTATACATAATACTATACTATATGATACCAGCGAGATACATAAGTAAATTGAAAATATTGATAACCAACAAAGATGCCTTAATTATTATTAATAATAATTTGAAACCGTTTGTTCATTATAACTAATTAAGACACATTTCCGTAATTGCCTCTAGGGTATTCATCATATCTAACATGGTCGAGTCAAGCATGAGAAAGAGCCATCTAATTTAGGTGACTTAGTACCCAAACCATTATGGCATGTCAACACTTATGCAAGAGGCAAGTTCCAACCTAATTTGGAAGGTTTGTTTGTAATCAAGACAGCCTTGGGCAAAGGAGTATTCAAACTGATGAACATGGATGGAAATGAGTTCATGAGCCCTATAAATCAAGATTGAATCAAGCACTACAATGTGTAAAAAAAGAATGATGATAAAAAATAAATACCTGTTAATTTGAAAACCTGAAAAGGGTGGATTGGGTAAGAGTTAAGGTAGCCTGTTAGTTTACAAACCTGAAAGGGCAGACTAGTAAAAAATAAAGGCTAAATAAAGTCTATGAGACTTGTGTGAGGGGTTTGATAAAACATAAAGACTAAACAGTTGAGTGATACTAGCTAGAAAACAATTAATGGATAGTTAGTATTGGGAGACGTCTCAGTTGAAATTGTTACAAAATAATTGTAATCGAGTTAAAGTCATTAATAAAATTGTCATTATTGTTAAAGTCTATGTGTATTTGATTATGAATGTGTGTTTCCATGAAGGTATTTAACTCGCAAGTGTTTTGAATTCTTTCTTCTAATCTATGCCTCATTTTTATTTCACGTGCTAACCAATAAATCACAAAAAGGCAATAAAAACTCGATAGGCTGAAAAAATTGAGATCTATGCAAAAGTTGAAGAAATACAAAACAAATAAAGATCTGTTGGATTAGAAATAACAAAAGGGCAATTTATGCAAATGTCAAGACAAAAACGGTTCTATAGGTTGAGAATATCCAATCTAACTCTCCATGCAAAAATTAGAATCAAGAAAAATAATATAAATGAATCCACCACAAATCAAACCATGCATATTTTCTTTGCAATTAATAAGGCTAGTTTGATCCTCTTGGAATAATCATACCACTCAAAACTAGCAATGTGCCACATCTCTTTTGTTGTTAAAGTTTGAATCTTAGCTAGTCAACCCTTATACAACACATCAATTGTCAGAATCCACTCCCAACGTATTGTAGTACAAGAAGTGTTCTGATCCCACTTGTCAGCTATAATCACCAGAAAACCAATAAGGTAAACAAATGGGCCAGTCACTCAAAAATAGGTTAGAACGCACTACACCTATCCAAGGAGAATATGAAGTCACCATGTGTAAACCCATCAGCAGAACTCTCTCAGACCATAGCTCATTGAGAACGTCATAAATCCTCCATGAAGGACAAACCAAGAAATTATACTCCACTATATAAGTTTGTAAAATGTGAACCCATTCAGCTATCTGTAGACTTTGATAACCTGATGTATTAAAGGCATGCTCCATGAAATTATCTAGATTATATCTCTTGATAATCCCTAATAGTGGATTCTTCAAATCCCATTTCTCCAAGATCGAAACCTACAACTGCAAAAAATAAGAATGTATAGAGGTGAAGAGGAAAAGTTGAGAAATAAGTACCTGCAACAGTGTAAAATGATCCCCCGACAAGTTTTGGATATTAGAAGCAGCATTAAGATGAATAAGTTCCTTGGCCAAGGCAAATGCAGTGAGAGAAGCTCCATTGGCTATCTCTAAGACAACTAAGAGCATGCGAAAGGTGTTACTATTAGTCCCAAAAAACAAATATACTCACTTAAGATCAGTACCGCGAGCATGGAAGGTAGAGTCAAATGATCTCTAGGGGAATCTTGACACCAATCGAACACCTTATTCGACTAGAAATATGTGGTTCTAGTGTACGTGAAAGAAATTAGTCAATTGAGTAAAGTTTTAAACTCTCCTTCAAACCATAAACAAAAAAAGAGATACAAGAGGGAATTACCAATTTCATTCCCCGAGGACATGAGATATTTAGAATGGAACTAAATTCCTCATATATCGGGAATAATCTATAGTGTTGAAGCTAAACAACATATCCAAAAATGAGTAAGCCTGTTGAAGAAGGGAAGAATTAACTCAGCTATTGATGTATTACCTCATGCTCCATAGTCCAATGAACTTCAACTGATTACAATCTTGATCCCTTCAATGCTTCAAGAAGTACCTTAATTTAACTTTTTAAAAAGCCATGATAAAAAAAGAAGAAAAATGTAAAAACAACTTAAATCTATCGATGATTGCGGTGGAGTGCAAGTGAAGGCATTAGTCAGTTTGTCTACAGGCTATCGAGATTGTTTTGATCACTTTTGGGCATATACTTTTAGTTTTAGTCCATTATTTATTAGGGTACCGGGTTCAACAATTGCTTCTGCTAATTTTAAGTGGAAATTAAGGAAAAAGGATATAAATAAATGGGGAATATATTCATACAAATATCAAGATCCACCTATACCAAAATCTACAAAGCTAATTATTCAAAATACGAAAGTGACCAAAAGGACCGGGACTCTCCATTAGTCTCCTCCTCATCATTTCCACCTGCTCTCTCCCTAGCTATTGCAATCCTAATCCTCTCTTCATGGACCAACTTCAACCTCAGCTCCCTCCGAAGAGCCACTTCTCTATCGACCACATCAATAATCTCTCTTAGTATCTCAATTCAAGGACATGTAAGCCAATGTTTACAAAACAACCAACATGCATATCATTCATCATTTTCACATTGCATATTTTTATTTTCATGCATAAAATCACATTAACAAATAGGTTTAGTTAAGATACTTGCATGAGCACCAACAACGTGGATAAGAGTTTGCTCAAAGATTAGTATTCACATGCAAACCTCTCGATCTCGACTGGACAAATGTATAAATGACATCATGACATAAACAAGTTAAAAAATCAATGGAGAAAACTAAAGAAAGTATAGATATTTAAACTTACATGTGTAGTCTCTAAAGGGGTAAAATCTAGCCGATGGGCTAATGGAGGAAGCTTGTGAGCTATCTTCCTATACGCTCCTATCATAAGCATGTAGGATGAATCCATTACCATGGAAATGTGTCCCTCTATAATCGAGGCCTTACCTAGAGCTAGTGTAATCATCCAAGATGGATTGTAAGTACTATTGTTGGAACTATGGTTCTTTATACGAGGATGAATCTACATTAATCGAAGGAAGCACTATAAATGAAATAACAATAACATGAATTATTAGAAAGGAAAGAAAAAGCATACCCCAAGAGCAAGAATAGCAACTCCCTTGGGAGGAAAAGGGATCAAGCGCTACATGAACTCTATATAGGAGCCATCCAAAGAAGGAACAAGAATGCCCGCTCAATTCCACAAGGCATTTTGATCTCTCTTAACCTTATGTGGATAAAAAATAGTCTAGAAGAGAGCGGTCAAAAATTTGTCTAGCCTCAACTACGATGACCTCTAAAACCTCCCTCACTCACTCTCCCATATACCACTCTAAGCACATGGGGCACTCCAGCACATACTCGAATCATCGTACGCCAACCGAGTCTCCTACACAACACCCCAATGGTAGTGTCCACACATAGATCTCTATCAAGCTTTGACAAAACTACGATAAGTATCCTGAAATCTTATAAATAAAGTTTTAATTAATCCTTTGTGAATAATTTAAAATAAAGAAAGTGTGTGAGTGTTAATTAATCCTTGATGTAATCTCTAACACACCCCTCAGAAGAAATACAATCCGCATAAACACCAAGTGGATCATAGTCCCTGTGAATACCAGTCAAGTCATCACCACCATATTTGAAGGAATGATGGTCATCTCCCTAACAGGTAGATGAAAGTTATGAGTGACATCGGACCACCTCTCCACCAAGGCGGTCACTTCCAAACTTTAGGACTTAGTCCCCTTAGTCTTCAAATTGTAAATGATCTAACCAAAGCTTGAATCTATAATCATCCACTTCACCTCGACATCCTCTATCTTACACCTCTAGAGGTGACTAAAGGAGAAAGAAGTGATAATACCTTTTAGAACCTCCTACAACGTCAAAACAAACTGAGATAATCTATAAGAGCTTCTTATTCTTTATTTTGCAAATTTTTGCATACAGTCATAATCACATAAAACATTGCATATATTCCTCTATAATCCCTTGTATAGCCTTATCACCTAGTTATACATGTTCATTTAGGGGTATCATACCTTAAAAAAAGAAAAAAAGGGAAAATCGAAAAAATCACAAAACTGCATCGTGGATGGGAATTCTACATCAATTTTTGTTAGCCATCAATGAACATGGTACCGTGTTCAAGTGATCACATTACCGTATTCCATAGGGCTCTACTGGGATCTAGCCCTAGCCATGGGAGTTTCGCCTATTTTGTTGTTCCCTCCCTAAATTTAAAAATTTAACACTAAATTGAGTGAATCCCAGCCTAAAAATTGATACCTAGATGTTTTTTAATATATTGGGAACATCAATCCATAAAAAAATCAAATAATCATGTTTCAAATTTTTTAAATCAAGTACCTGAAGTTCTAAAATACTCAAAATTACATAGTTTTGAATCTAAAGAGGATTGATGATTACTTACCACTTAATGTGAAGCATGTGAAAGGTAATGAGGGTTGGGAGTAGCCTTCATCCCTCGCCCAAGCTCTAAATTCTTCTTGTTGCATTCAAGGTAATATGCCTTATTAACTGGGAGTTACCTCATATTCAAGTCGTTATTCGCATCCAATTTCACCTTCAAAAGCATCCTAGCAAATTGGGCTCTACGTTTGTGAAACACTGAGATGAATGGTTTGAGATTTTGTTGAGAATTGAAGAAGTTGTTGTAAGAAAATCTCTCTAAGGCAAAGGAAATTATTTGAACATATGAGAGGTAAGTTTGAAATTTATACCTTGTGCATATTTATATGTCATATTCCCTCTTATTCTTTAAACATGAAATACCCATTAATCTTCCCCAGTATGTTTTCCAAAAAACATGAGTGCCAAATTTTCAAATTCCTAATTCTTCCAAATTTCAAATCCAAATTTATTTTAAAAAATTCACAGTCAAGATTCTTAATCATTCTACAAAATTTTAGAATTTTCAATCCCGAAAAAATTTGAAAATTTCGAATTTTCTCAAAATATCAAAATTCAAAGATTGTGTAAAGCTTTCAGAAAGCAAAATCGAAGACCCCGTCTATAAAATTTTAGATCATTTTCAAATATCAATCAATCTCATTCAACTTTTATCAACAAATTATGTCCTCTCTCCAAAAATGATTTCGCAACTCCCTGGAGACTCATCAAAAAATTCCAATTTTTCTATTGTGAACGGCTATTTAGTGGCATATATCACAAGGAAAATCCCATATTATTTTATTGTGAACCACTATTTAGTGGAAAAGATCACAAGGAAAATTTCAACTTTTCTATTATGAACCACTATTTATTGGCATAGATCACAAAGAAAATCTCATATTTTCTACGATGAATCACTATTTAGTAGCATAGATCACAAGGGGAATTCCACTTTTTGATTGTTGACCTTTATTTAGTGGCATACATCACAAAGAAAATCTCATCTTTCCTATTGTGACCACTATTAAGTGCCTTAGTTAAAGAGGAAAATCCTATATTTCCTATTGTCAAACGCTATTTAGTGGTATTAAACATAAGGAAAGTTCTTCATTTTCTATTGTGAATTGCTATTCAGTGGCATAGATCACAAAGAAATTCCTATCTTTTCTATTGTGTGTCACTGTTTAGTGTCATAAATCATAAGAAAAACCCTTTATTTTCTATTGTAAAACTTTATTCACTAGCCTAAATCACAAGGAAAATCCTATGTTTTTTAATGGGAACTACTACTTAGTGGCATTGATCACAAAGATTATCCCATATTCTCTATCATGAATCGCTATTTAGTGATATAGATCATAAGGAAAGTTCCACTTTTTCAATTGTGAATCGAAATTTAGTGGCATAGATCACAAAAAAAATCCAATCTTTTCTATTATGAACAACTAGTTAGTGGCATTTATCATGAAGAAAATCCCCTATTTTCTATTGTGAACTGCTATTTAGTGGCATAGATCACAAAGAAAAATCTCATCTTTTCTATTTTGAACGATATTTAGTGGCATAGATCACAAAAGAAAATCTCATCTTTCCCATTGTGATCATTATTCAGTGGCCTAGATCATAAAGAAAATCCTATATTTTCTATTATGAGCCGTTATTTAGTAGAATAGATCACAATGAAAAATCTTCATTTTCTATTGTTAAACTCTATATAATGGCATAGAACACAAAGAAAATTCCATCTTTTTTATTGTGAACTACTATTTAGAGTTGTAGATGTCAAGCGATGGATGCTAAAGTTCATCACCATATGGTCATTCTTAAATGAAGGGGAAAATATTTCTATTCTCTAACAAAAATAATCAAGGAATTATCATATTCCCCCAGTAGGCCTCCATCTCAAGTATGGTCTCCTAACCTTGCCACACTCTCTATCGCATGATCATAAAGACTTTAGTCTATTATGACCTACAAGGGGAAAATTGTAAGCATGAATTTTCATAACCCCAAAAGTCAATGATGAAAGACATTAATTTTGTACTTTTTTACCCAAATATTTTAGGTCAAAAGTTAATTATTCGAATAGGCCTTCGAAACCTACCAAAAATCACGCTTAAAACCTTATAACTGATATAAATTGCAAAGTTGTTGTCAATTAGGGTAGGTTAGCTACCAAGATAAATTGATCTCGGTACTGCCTTTATGATCACAGTACCGTAGTTGACATTACAGTATCGAAATCACTAAAAATTCCCCTTTAGTTGGCCAACATGAAGCCATTTTTTCCTCGTATGAATCACTAAAAAAGGTAGTGAGACCACGAAATCGATACCTTAATCAACCTAAATTAGAAAAAAGATTTAATTTGTTTCCTTTTTCCGAGGGATTGACTTTTTACCCAAATCATACCTACTTTTCTTTATAAATATGAGAAGAATCTTTGTATTCTGAGTTAAACTTTAGATCCAAAAATTCATAAAGTTCTAAAAAGTAAAAATTGAATCTCTTCCTGAACTTTGGAGTAGTGTTTAAAACAAAAGAATTGTTTGATTTGTTTATTTGTTAACCATTGATCCTTATTCTGTTTAAACCAAATCACAAATACCAACACATTACTTCTCTCGAAGGCAAATTCTGGGCTATTCAAATTGAATATACCATAATAATAGATTATAAAATAAAGGTACCAACCTAATTCTGAGACTTTGTACTTTAATGTTTCAATTCTTTTGGTATTTTTGATTTTGTAAGTCGAGGAGTGTTAGAATCATACTTTAAAGCTTAAGGGCGAGTAAGTATTCAAACTTCCAACCCCATTATTTAAGTTGATGCACATTTTTTTATGCTTAAAACTTTGATTAAACATGTAAACTTGGTTAAAATTGAGTGAAAAAGAACAGCAAATTGAAAAATTACATGTAAAATGTTGTTTTGGGACATTTTATCTACGAACCTAATAGATCGAGATCAATCCTTGTACAGTAACCATTAGTCACAATATCATGATCACATCATGACTAATGGGATCGATGGATGAATGTGCCATCTTAGTCATTTTTTCAATCTAACCTCTATTTTCCACCTTTCCTTGAATCAATTTTTATTCTAACCCACTATAAGTAGCTTGTATGAAATCTTGGATGAGTAGTTAAGTGTAAGCACTTGTTTTATAGATTAGGCTATAAATGACATCTTTCTTCTCATCTTCATTTTTCTTAATGAGGCAATATGAATACGTTATATACAAATATTGGTATAATTTTGATTAGTAAAAAGAAATTAACTTAAACAATAAAGAACGTAACTTTATCGAAACCCGAATCTTTGAATTTAAGGTATTAATTTACCCTTGAAAATAATGCTATACTAGAATCTTTGTGAAGGAGCTAATCCAGGTGGCAACTCTGTCTCTTAAGTTAGGAATTATGGTTTCCAAATCGTTTAAATTATTCCAAAATTAGCATGGCACTTATTTGTAATGATTTTAATGGGAAAAAATCTTGTGTACATCCCAAACAATAGCGTTATGTCCCAAACTATGAAATACATCTTGAAATGTAGTGATATTTTGCAAACAAGTGATTAACTAAACTCACTCGGTAGGCCCGTCAAAATGTCATCCGCTCACAGTAAATCTTTGCCGCAGCAATGGGAGTCTCAGGAGGCCAATGATTCTCCTTATGTTTTGGAATTACAAGATTCGAGGATGAATCTTTTTGAAGAACAGTAGAATGATGAAGAGCGACATGCCATGATCATTATTTATTGGTGCAAAATAAATTAGTAATTGGACTAAATATTTGTATGATTTTAAATGAAGATTTATGGAATGTTTGGTGCAAAATAAAGTCATTTGGTATTTCGTAGACTTTTAAAATGTGAAGTCCAATTTCAACCTATTAGCTTTTGACACTATTGATATAGCACCCATTTACTCAAATTATATATATGGACGTTTTTAGGAGTTTAGTAGTCATTGTTTAAGCTTTACTTTTCATAAAATTTTTTGTTTTATAATAGGTGTAATTAGGAGTTTTTTATTAGCTTTTAAGTTTTGTTTATTTGTAATATCTTCCACTACTTTCTAAGTGTTTTCCATTTCTCTATTTAAAGAAGAAGACATTGATGGAAAACGTAAATCGAAAACGAATTAAGTACTTAACTTTTCCCATATACAAAAGATCAAATAACACCGCATCGAATGTCGAATTGGATCCATCTCACTGTTTGTCAGAGCATGGATATGTATCCACAACTTCTGCATCGACGAAGATCGATAACGTCCGATCTTCAATTTACTCACAAGATGAAAATCCGGCAGAGAGAATTTGGTTGGAAAATGAATTCCTTCTAAATTAATTTGGACATGTACTTCAATTTATATGAAATGTATATTGACTTATTGCAATTAAGTCCTTAAACTCTTGATTATTTGCAATTATTTCTTTAAGTTCTATAACTTTTCAATTAAATCCAAATAACTAAATTTAATCGAATCCTTTGACCCGATTGACCAACTCACGGGCAGACTCGGTATTTCCAATAGATTCAATTATGCAAAAATTATATTATAATTTGAATGAAAGAAAAGTGAATTTGTAGTTGCAATTCATCTTGGGTAATTCTAGTTTCAAAAAAATAATTGGGTTTTGTTAGTTTTCAAAACCTAAAAGGTTTTGATTGTTTCCATAAACATTCAAAAGGGTTTTATATGTGATCCAAAAACATTCAAATTTTTCAAATTATTCATTTTCTTTTATAACTTCATTTGTCACAAATTCAAAATCAGAAACAAGCTCTTATCGCTTCCACTTGCAAAAAGTTACTTAACAACTTCTTGCTAATCTTTTTTCTCATTATGAGTGAAGTGTTCAATGAACCTCCTAGTGGTGATATGGTTGAGCTTATCCTCATACCAAGGAGTCTCGGTGATTGTAAAGAGACTATCCCTAAAAAATTCATCATCACTTCTCAATCCCTCTGAGTTACTAAGTCTACAGAGATGATCTGCTACCAAGTGCTCTATCCCTTTCTTGTCCTTGATCTTTATGTAAAATTCTTTTAGAATAAGATTTCAACAAATCAATCTTGATTTAACATCCTTCTTGGTCTTTATGTAACGTAATGTTGCATGGTGTGACTTACATGGTGTAAGCCTTATAGGTAATTTGGGCGATATGTCTTTATTAGTCACTAATATACAATCATTTTTAGATTATTGTTTATCAATAACAAGGCATCTTTGTTACATATTGATGATTATTTCTAAATTATGAATTTCGCTAGTATTATATATATGCTATTAAGTATATGTATATGTTCATTTACATAATAAGATAAAGTCCATGACTATTTCATAGCGTGAAAGTGTGAGGACATAGTGGTAGCTATTGATAAGTGTATAATTACACTTATTATCATATTGATTTTACACACTAAACACTATAATTTAAGTCATTTTTATACTTTATCTAAAAGATTTCACGTGGTATGTAGTTATTTTTTATGCAAATGCAGATACTAGGTAAATCTTGGGAGTAAAATGATCAAAAGTGGAAATCTATGAAAAAAGAGTGAAAAAGGTGCAAAAAGATGTGTGGAACTTAAAGATTTGGCTTAGGATCGAAGCTGTTAAAGATCGGTGAAGTCACAAGGAGAATTCTGAAGAAAAATGCAATTCACGATCGTGACAATCATTCGATGTTCTTCTTATAAACATAATTCTACCTATCAAAGATTCACGGTCGTGACTTGTATATCGCGGTTGTGACTTGGATGGTTTGCTGGTTTTATCTTCTTAACTACCAACCACTAGATAAGCATGATTAACCATCATCAACCGCTATCAACTACCAATGAAAAGACACTTATCAAAAGTCAACCAATCATGAAAAGGTACTTATCCATTATGGATTAGATTGAAGCTTCTTAACCAATCACAATGAAGTGACGTAATCTTTCACCAGTGGATGCAAATCTTCGTTTGGATAGACACAACCCTTCGAACTCTATAAATAAGGCTCCAAATCTTTCATGGAGTATAAGGTGTGGCAGTAAAATTAGAAAAAGTGAGAGATATAGTGTGTGTATTGATAGAGAATTTGCTACGTTCATAAGTGTTAGCGAGAAAATGTTTAAGTGATTCAAATCCTTGTTTCGATCACTAGATTTCTCTATATTCTCGAGCCATTTTTGTATAAGTATACTTGCAAATCACTTATCAATAAAAGATTTCGTTCTTCAATATTCATTTATTTGATATTCGCAAAGAATAGGATCCTAGCGGAGGTTCTGTATGAGCCGAGACTGAATTCAAAGCAAAAGAAGGAATTGAAGGAATTGACGACTGCCATTAAAGAGTGGATATGGTTTGATCAACTTTAGCTTTCACTTGCATACCTTACAAATTTGCTTTGCTTTCTGCTTATACTTTCTATTTCGAAGTTTATGATATGACTATGTGTCATAATGCGTATTTCATGTTAAGTCTTTTATGTTAATCATGTTATATGCATTGGAGTTAATTTTAAGAGCAGTTTCAGGGTTAACAATATCGTGTATAATCACTGGATCTGTGATATAACGTGTTTAGTGAGCCAGCATTTTTCGATTGGTAACTTGCTAAATGTGGCTATGTGAGAGCGACCCATACTATGCATAGTATTGACGTTGTCCAGGTTTATATAATCATCTTAATTCTTTTGTGCTAGGTTTAGAAAAGTCATTTCATGTGTTGCTCTATGGTGAATAATTAAACATCTGAGTATTTAGAACCGAGTCTGTTAGATTAATTTAGTGAATCATAACATTCTTGTTGAACTTGCATGCTTTCTGTGCTATCCTTATTTCGTAGGGAAAATCTATATATTTAGATTCTCTAATCTTTCATACCTATATTTACTCATTCTTCATTCTAACCCTCCTACCCAACATATCAAATTTATTTTATTTTCTTTATTTTATCTTCCTTGTTGATCTTTAGAACTAGTCCTTCCCTGTGGGATTGATATCTTTTCAAACTACATCACAACTGTATACTTGCATTTATCATCATTTTTCTATTTTGATAAGGGGTATTGACAACACCTATATTTTACGTGAACAAGTTTTTGGCACCATTGATATATAGACAAATCTTGCACATAAACTATTAAACTTATCAGTAGAAAAGTGACAAACAGCTATGTGGTGTGAGTACTGCACACACGTGTTACTATGAATAGTCCAAATATCTCCAGTCATAGTTTCATTGAGAATAAACATCAATGAAGTTGACAAACTATCATGTGTAGGTTTACTCCTTGGGTTTGACCTAAGAAGCCGATCTCACGAATTGAAGGTGGTACATTGAGTTAACACATGAATGTATTCGGGTAATACATTAGAGATTGCTAAAAGAAAGACACTCGGAAATAACTATATCCATGTGTTGGTGTCATATCTTATTATAATAGTAGTACGACTATCTTTAGACTTGATATACTAGTTACCTTGTGTGGGAGTTGCTATACTTTGGGTCATACTTATTCATTCCTTGGTGTTATGGATGATACGGGTGATTACACATGAATTGATGATAATTCATTAGTAAGCCAAATAGCTAAGATGGGATCCATCGCTCCTTTTATAGTGATATAATGGGAGTTGTACCTTAAGGTAGCTTATTGAAGTGATACACTCATAAACCTCTAATCGAAGTATGAGATTGATATAACGGGTTTCTAATCAATCTCGATACATTAAGGTGAGTGGTGTTCTTCATTAATAAGTTTAATTCCTGGATAGCTAAGGCTATTACATGTAATAACACTTAATTTAATCTCAATAAAATAGTTGGTACTTAAACTAATATAAGGAGTATATTGTATAGGTTACTATTAAAAAATCGGATAAAGTCACAAGCACATGACATTCCGAGTATCGTGTGATCATAAGCCTTTGCTACAAAACTCATTTAATCGTCTAGAGTTATTGGGTTCTATATCATTCTCGAACACTAAGGCTACAGGTTTCAGGATGGGAAGCCAAGTTTAGGTTAACCTCTAACAATTGTATACTTAAGGATTTTATGAGGTTATAGACATTTGGTTTTTTCCAAGTAAAGAACTTATAGACGGGGTCTATACAAAGAATAAAAGGGAAAGTCAATCTCACTGGATGAATTATTAATTTGTTTGACCAAATAATAATTAGAGGAGGATTTAAGGAGAAATACACTTATGCGGAGCAAAAGGGAAATTTTTTCATTATGAGTGGGCCCCGTGAACACAAGTTCTTCAGAAGTAGGGCCTGCATGGTAGCCTCATGAGCACCGAAAGAATGCTCATGGGTAGCTGGGATGCGCTAGCACATGCCGATGGGTTGTAGGCCAGCAAGCACTAGGCAATGCTTGTGTGCACCTGTAGTGCAGACCCAACTCATAGAGAATGGGGCTCCAAATGGGTGAACTACATGTAGAATGGGGATATCTCAATCTCACATTGCTAGAAAGGGGAGCTTATGGCTCCCCCTCTCCTTGTATATAACATCCTCCTCCTCTCTTCCTTATTTTAGCTTAAACTTTCCTTCTTAGTTTTGACTTCTTTTCTTCACAAGTTTTTATGAGATCCTTGACAAGTTTCTCCTACTTCATAAGAATTCTTTTGAAGGTTTATTCCTATTTGTAAAGAGCCTTCTTAGTTATATTATCTTGTTGGTCTACAAGGAGTCTAACAACTGCTTGTTAACTAATAAGTTCTTCCTCTATGGGAGATTTTGGTCAATGGGGTCCATGTGGACTAATCAAAGATACAATCCTAATTTGGAGGATCATGCTAACAGAGTGTTGTGCGATTACTCTAAAAGGAAAAGGAACTCATCAATTGGTAATGCTTTAATCTTTAATGCTCAGTTTCTTTTCTTAAGTTTTGTAAACCTATAAGAGTCTATGAAACATTTCAATCAAGATTATGCCAATCATTTCATGCTTAGGAGATCCTTTATAGTTAATCTTATGTTTTGAAATTTGACTGTGCAAGTTCGCATGTTCAATAACTGCCTTAATTAACAATCAGCACTATCTGGGCATGCCTTATGCTGTGCATGATTGATGATAATATATTAAAGTAATGTTCTCTATGAATTGATTAAAGTATGCTACACATGACTTAGGTTTCAATTCCTATTATAGAAAATGATGTGATAACTAGATTAAGGATTTGCTAAAACTTAGTTGAGGTTATTAATATATAAATTAACATTGTTTACCACACGTGTAAATGCTTTAAATTGAAGGTCATCTAGTACTTCAATCAATTAAAAGAATGAAATTTTTAAATCATAATTGTCTATGGTACAACGAATCGAAGTGCCTGTGGTTATTTTAGCAAGGATTGGACTTGACTGCTCATTTACATTAAAGGGGTCTCTCGTACTTGGAAATGTCCATCTATATTAGGTTCAAACGTACCTAAGGGATTTTTATGACTTAGTTTATTTCTAGTATGTGAATTGGGATCTGCATATGGTTTTATAGCCATTGTTTAAGTTGTTACATTAAAACTTATAGACATAGTACAAGAACTTAAACATGGACCTTGTTTGTTTTGCATTATATGTGGATTCTTAGTATATTCGAATGATTATGATGTACCAATCTTGAGCATGATTAGTTAGATTAATAATTCCAAATATCCCAGAATTATTATTGTCATAATCATATCCATCGTATAAGTCCTAGACTAGGGCGAGGCTAGTTGCACCAATAAAATCCCTATAATAATATTAAGGTGGTAAATTATCTTATCATCATAAGTCGTGATATGGACCTTAGTATCAAATGTAAGGACATGCACAACACGCTTTCCCTTAGCATGTGTTTGTTTATGAGACTGATGGGGTAAAGCTTTAACCAAAATGGGTTAGTTATCCATGTAAATGGAACTAATGTTGGATTGGAGACATATTTGAGGAGTTGTACAATTAGGTACTCACATCTAGAGAAAGAGAACTCAAATAGACTACCAATTGCATGGAATGCAAATGGACGGGTTCCAACCATGGTTATTTATTATGACTTGACTTATTATAGCGGGGGTCATAGTAGATGGGCTATTGATCCTGCCCACTAAGGTAAATTGGTTTGACCAGGTTTTCCCAAATTCAGTAGAAGTGGTTGTTTGAGTGTCAATAAAATAGTAGGAAATATGTAGTTAGTTAATTAAAAATCTTATATTAAATACATGTATATGAGTGGTTCGAGAATGTGACAAGGTTCCTAAGAAGCCTTTGTTTGGATTATGTGCTAGATAATCTGCATGTGGATCTCCTCGAAGAAGAACCTTTCATTTATCAAATAAATGAGTATGTGAAGCATAAAAGGCACAGTGAATTCTTAAAGAATTTCATGGTCAACGCAATGCTTCAAAAGTACAAGGATCTATGCAAAGGCATGGACATGGAGTCTATACTTATACAACTTGTTATGATAGATGAACTATAAAGAGTCATGCTATCTACAAGTCTAGGGGCTAACACCTCAACAATTGAGTTCACCATAACAGTTTATGCTAATTCTAAACAGTTGAGGAAAATGGGAATTACTTATTATCAAGAGGCCTTGAAATGGTTTGTATTGAAAGGTCTACCGAAAAGGTATGACTGTTTGAAAACAAATTTCTATGCCATCAAAGATTACTATAATTTATAGATGATTCTAGGCTTGTTGGAAGATTATGCTATTCAATTTTGATATAAACTTGAAAATAAGCTTATTGTTAAGGATCAAAAGATAAGAAAAGTCAAGGGCTTTCAAGGTCATGAAAAGACTCATGAAAAATGCTGAAATGAAATGTGAGTTAGAAGCTGAGAGTTTTGAACAAGTGAAGAGAAGCCAAGTAAAGCATCTACTAAAGGTATGTTCATGATAAAGAGTTTCTCTATAGTTGTGGTACTCATATATGTACTTCTGTGTAGAGTTTGTGGAATAGTAGGAGGCTTGCAAAGAGGGAAATTGACCTAAGAGTTAGAAATGGAACACGGGTTGCTACATTAGCTATAGGGACATATAACCTTCGTTTGCCTAGTGGCATTGTTTTAGTTTTGAATAATTGCTATTATATTTCTGCTATAACTAAGATTTATATTCCATGTTTAGCAATAAAAGGATTCGAGATTTTATTTCGAAATGATAATTGTCAAATTCAGCATGATAATATTCTTTATGCTTGTGGAATGTGTGTGAATGGCATATATGTTCTAAGTACTAAAACTTGAAAATTCTAAATACGAACATTGCTAATCAATCAAAGGTAGATAATGAGAAATTTTCATACTTATGGAATTGTTATATATGACATATAAATGAGACTAGCTTAACTAAGTTACACAAATGATGGCTTGGGCTAATGGAATGAGTATCCAATGTTGCATGCGAAACTTATTTAAAGGGTAAGATGATAAAGAAACCATTCAAAGGAAAGGTTCAGCGTGCCATGAGTACCTTGGAAATAATAAAATCTAATGTATGTGGTCTAATGGGTTTTAAGACACATGAAGGTTTCGTCTACTTCATAACCTTTATTGATGATTACTCATAGTATGGTTAATTGTTTATAATGAGGCATAAGTTTAAAAGTTTTGAGAAATTTAAAGTGTTCAAATTTGAAGCAGAGAAACATCTTGGGAAAAGTACCAAGACCCTTTGATCTAATTGAGGCAGTGAATACTTAAACCAAAAATTTTAGGATATCTAAGGGATAATGGTATTTTATCCCAATGGACACCTCCTTATACACACTAACACAATGGAGTGTTAGAAAGGAGAAATAAAACCCTACTTTATATGGTTTGGTACATGATGAGCCAAGCAGAACTCAACATATCTTTTTGGGGTTATGTAGTTAAGAGCACAATTTACATTCTAAATAGAGTGCCCTCAAAATCAGTTGATCAAACACCAAATGAAATGTAGTATTGTAAGAAACCAACTTTTTCTCATCTTAGAGTTTGTGGATATCCTTCTTATGTAAAGAGGAGAAGTTTAGATAAGTTTGGTGCTGTGCTAAGTTTGACAGGTGTCTATTTTGTAGGTTACCCTAAGGAGACTATGGGTTATACCTTTTATGATCCTAAGGAACAAAAGGTACTTGTTTCTAGAAATGCTCAGTTCCTCGAGAAGGAACACATACTTACAAAAGCTAGTGGGAGCAATCTTGAGCTGGGTGCTCAATTAAAAAGAGATTCAACTAATTGTTCCTAACTATAACACAAGAATGTTTAAGCATGGAAAAGCCTATTATAACATCGACATAGGGTAGTTTAAGTTGGGCTCAAATCGTTCCCGAGAGATACAATTATTTCATCAGAAATGATAAGCACATATTACTTATGGAAGATGACGAGCCCAAGATGTACAAGGTGGCAATGGAAGGCTCAAAGCCTGATAAATGATTTACAACAATGAAGTTAGAGAAGGACTCCATGTATTAAATTCAAATCTGGAACTTTCTTGATGCTCCAAGTAGTGTAAGTCCATAAGATACAAGTGGGATTTCAAGAAGAAAACTGACATTGATGGTAATTTAATTACCGATAAAGCAAGGCTAGTCGCAAAATGTCATAGTTAAAAGGAAGTTATTGACTATGAATGAAACCATGTCACTAATAGCCATGCTAAAGTCTAACAGGATACTCCTTGCTATCATTGTTCATTACGATTATGAATTCTGATAGATGAGTGTGGAAACCACATTCCTAAACTAGAACCTTGATTAGGATGTATATATGATACAACCTGAAGGTTTTACATCTTAGGATGGCTCGAAGGTATGCAACTTGCAAAGGTCCATTTATGGACTTAAGATGGATAAGGAGTTGGAATATTAGGTTTGACAAGAAAATCTGAGAAATTGTTTTTGTATCAAATACTAGTGAACTTTGTGTATATAAGAAGGCTAGTGGGAGTGAGATCATTTTCCTTGTGTTATATGTCGACGACATATTACTAATAACAAACGATGTTCCTTTTCTTTAGACAGTTAAGTTATGGTTGTCAAGAAAGTTCTCCATGAAATATCTTGGAGAAGTAGCTTTTATACTTGTTATAAACATCTACCTTGATAGATCCAAGAGGCTGCTAGGTCTTTCTCAAAGTACATACATAGATAAGGTTTTGTCTAGATTTAACCTTGAGCAGTTAAGAAAGGGTTACCTCCTAATGTATAATGGGATTAACCTTTCTAAATCTAAGTGTTCGAGAATACAAGAGGAGAGACTACGCATGAATGGAATAACAAATGCTTTGGTATGCACTTGACCAGACATCTCACATGCACTCAACTAGACGTCTCGCATGCATTGAGTGTTATGAGTAAATTTCAATTTGATCTAGGTGGGAAGAATGAGATGGTCGTTAAAACTATCTTTAATTTATTATGAATGACTAAGGATATGTTTTTAGTTTATGGAGAAAGTAATATCTCTATGAAGGGATACACTCACAGGAGTTTTTAGTTTGATAGTGACAATTACAGGTCCTAGTCAGGTTATGTGTTTATATTAAATTGAGGGGTAGTTGTTTGGAAAAGTTTTGAACAAGTTACAACTGATGATTTAACCATTGAGTCTGAGTATATTGCTTCTTCTGAAGAAACTAAGTAAGTTATATGGCTTGAGGGATTTCATGGTGATCTCTGATAAGTGTATAATTACACTTATTATCATGATAATTTTATACAATAAACACTATAGTTTGAATCGTTTTTATACTTCATAAAAAAGATTTCATGTGGTATGTAGTTGTTTTTTATGCAAATGCAGATACTAGGTAAATATTGGGAGTAAACTGATCAAAAGTGGAATTCTAGGAAAATAGAGTGAAAAAAGTGTAAAAAGATGCGTGGAACTTAAAGATTTGGCTTAGGATCGAAGCTGTCAAAGATCGATGAAGTTACAAGGAGATTTCTGAAGAAAACTCAATTCACAGT
>CATIWQ010081090.1:0-31388 GCA_949673415.1 Euphorbia schlechtendalii | reverse complement strand
ATCGTGAAATGTTCAAAATCCAAAAACTTTTGCACTTTGCTTTTATTTCTAAAACCACACTAACTTAAAATACACACAAATAATAAAAACATATATATAGGAAATAGGGTTTTTCACTTTTTCAATGGATATATTTGATTTGTAACCGTTAGAAATAGAGCCATTACAGCAATAACTACTGTGAAATCGCACATGTCGCGATCACGAAGGATAGTCATGATGGTGACTTTCTTTATACAGAAACAAAATGTTTTGATAACTTAATTCATGAGCGCGATATAGGTCATGATCGTGAATTATTTAAAAATCCAAATTCTTTTCACTTTTCTTTTTATTAAAGACACACTAACTTAAAAACACACAAAAACAAAATAAAATATACTAATATATATATATTTTAGACAACATAAGAGATTTAAGTGTCAATGGAGTTTCCCAAATCCTGGACTTCATATTCATGGATGAAATCTAACTTGACAACTTCTTGAATGCAAGCATCAATCAAGTTAAGTTTCATACATATATCTTCATCCATTAGATATTTATCAGCCTTATCCATGTTAAATTCAACAGTATTGTCACCTATCCTTAACTTAATTTTGCCTTCCAACACATCTATTAATGCTTTGCAAGTATGCATAAAAGGTCTTCCTAAGATTATAGGGCATTTTTCATCATATGCAAGATCTAGCACAATAAAGTCTATAGGAAAAACAAATTTATCTATTTTAACTAGCACATCTTCTATTATGCCATAAGGATATTTAATAAACTGGTCGGCCAATTGCAAGACCATATTTGTCCTTTTAACTTCATCATTGAGCTTCAACTCCGTGAAGATTGATAAAGGCATAAGATTTATACTAGCCCCAAGATCACATAGACATTTTGGAAAGTAAATGTTTCCAAGTTTACACGGTATTGTGAAACTTCCCGGGTCTTTAAGCTTAGTGGGCATTGTAGCAGTTATTATTTTGCTACAATCTTCAGTTAAAGACATTTTCAATATTCCTTCTAAACTACACTTACGAGATAAAAGTTCTTTTATAAACTTACTGTAGTTTTGAATTTGTGTAATGGCTTCAATGAACGAAAGATTGATTTCCAGACCTTTTAGTTTATTGATGAACTCAATGAATTGCTTATCTTCATTCTTCTTCTTCATTCTTTGTGGAAATGGTGGTTGAGGGGGATTAACCCTCTCAGAATTAAGTTGTTCATCCACTCCTGCTTTATCATTGGATTTACTATGATAATCATCCAACACTTCAACAACATCATTAGCAAGCATACCTGAAGGATTTGGTTTATCTAGTAATTTTCCACTACGAAGGGCTATAACATGCACATTTCCTTAGGATTTCCTTCTATGTTACTAGGTAAATGGCCTTTTCCTTTAGATGGAATAGCACTCCCTAATTGACCAACTTGTATTTCCAAATTATGAATAGAAGATGATTGATTTTTAAACATTTGATCCATCTTATTCTCTAACTTCTTGTAACATTCTTCAGACTCTGATTACTTATTACAAATGCCTTTTAAAAATTTGTCTATCTTACTTGTTAACTGCCCTATTCTATCATTATTATGATAGTTCTTTTGTTGATAATCACCATACTTCTAATTAGAACTCCTATAATTATTTCCATTATTGCCATAAGAATTCCCTTAACTCTGAACATAACTTAATTGCTCCCCTACACATGGGTTAAAATTACACTCAAAAGCAGTGTGTCCTATTTGGCCATAGTTTTCACATGTCAATGGGTTACTCTTACTTATGTGCATATTATCTATCTTATGAGATAATGCAGATATTTGCGCTTGCATAACAGAAATAGGGTATAATTCATTGACCTTTTTAACTAAACTAGAAGATGTAGATGCAGCATGCGAATGAGTAGGATTAGTAGTACTTACTTGTGCTCTCTCCACTAGCCACATACTATTGTTATTTGCCATATCTTCCAAAAGATCAAAGGCTTTTTGACTAGTTTTCTTCATAAGAAATCTTGCAGCCATAGCATCAATCGCTCCTCTTGTTGCATGATTTATTCCATTGTAGAAAGTTTGCAAAATCACATTCTGGGGTAAACCATGATGAGTTCAAACTCGCTGAAGTTCCTTACAACGTTCCCAAGCTTTGTATAAGAATTCACTATCCTTCTGAGTAAAGGAAGTGATTTCTTTAATGAGTCTTACGGTTTTGGCTAAAGGGAAGTATTTAGTTAGAAAGGTAATGAATTTGGATTTAGAGGTAATGAATTCAACCAAACTTTCTCTTTATCACGAAGAGTAAATGGAAATAAACAAAGTTTAACTACTTCATCAAGAACATTGGGTATTTTGAAAGTATTACAGACTTCTAGAAAATTTTCAATGTGAGAATTAGGATTTTCATTGGGTAGACCATAGTATTGCACAATATTGCTAGTCATTTGAAGTAATGCTAGCTTGATTTCAAACTGATTTGCATCAATTGGTGGTCTAGCAATTCCCTGATTGTTACCATTGATGGTCGGAATGACATAATCCATGAGCCTTGGTTGAGGTTGTTGATCAACATTTTGTTGTTCATCGTCAGCCATCCTTCTTCTTTGTCTCTTATTTATCCATTTTCTTCTCCTAACAAATCGTTCTATTTCTGATTCGAAAGGCACCAAACTTTCTCCTGAACTACACATACTTAGCATGTACATGCTAAAAGAAAACTCAATGAATAAGCAAGAAAATATGTTAATAACAAAATATAAATACTTAAAATAAAAAATTAAATCTTTTAACACATAAAATATAATTGCCCATTCCCCAGCAATTTGATCTTTAGAACGCACTTGCCTACCCAGCAACGATGCCAAAAACTTGTTCGCAAGATTTTGGCTATACTCGTTCCGAAAGACCTATCCCTGGCAACAGCGCCAAAAACATGTTCGCCACTTTTCTACTGGTAAGATAAAAGTTCTAAATTGAACAAGTGTTGTCAGTACCACTTCTCAAATAGAAAAATGATGATAACTTCAAGTACATAGTTGCGATGTAGTTTTAAAAGATTTCGATCCCGCAGGGAAGGAATTCTAATCTAAGGATCAACTAGAGCTACGGAACAAAAGAAATAAAAAAAGTTCAAAGTTTTTGAATGCTGGGCTGAAGAATAAACAGATGCATGAATAGATTAGAAAAGCTGTAAATGATATAGATATTCCCTAAGACCAAGTATAGTAGAGAAATACATGGAAAATCATCAAGAATATTCCATACACTAGATAACTTTAAAAAACACGGTCACAGACGCCCAAATATTCAATAATTCACAGCAGAGCAACACATGAAATGACTAGTCTAAATCTAGGGTAAATGAATTATGACACTTATAAAAACATGGATAACAATAATACTATGCTTAGTACGGGTTGCTCTCACATAGCCATATTTAGCAAGTTACCACTCCAAAAATGTTGGCTCACTAAGCAGCATTAAAATAATGAATCCAGTGATTATACATAATCTTGTTAACCCCACAACTACTCTTAAAGTTAACTCGAAAGCATATAACTTCATTAGTATAAATGACGCGAGATGAAATACTCGTTATGACACATAGACATATCATAAATTTCAAAATAGAAAGTATAAGTAAACAAAAAAGTAAAGTTGTAAAGTATGCAAGTGAAAGCTAAAGTTGATAAAACCGTATCCACTCTTTTAATGGGAGTCGTCAATTCCTGCAATTCCTGTGTCTGCTTTGAATTTGGTCTCTACTAATACAAAACCTCCGCTAAGATGCTATTCTTTATGAATATCAAAAAAATGAATGTTGAAGAATAGAAACTTTTATTGATAAGTGCTTTGCAATTACACTCATACAACAATCGCTCAAATTTGTAGAGAAATCTAGTGATCGAAATAAGAATAAAATCACTTATACATTTTTCTCACTAACACTTTGAACTTGGTGAAATCTATAACTTTCACTCTCTAATGTGTATCACGCATGTCATCTATTATGCCCTCTCATCCATGCACGAAATTGGTTGATTGAACCTATATTTACAATGTGTGAAATGTTGCGTCTATCCAAACAAAGAGTCGTGTCTAATAGTAAAGGGTTGCATCACTTCAATGTTATTAGATGCAAGGTTTCATCCTCATCTACAATGGAAAGGCATCTTTTTGTGATTGGATTGCTTCCAAAAGGTGTCTTTTCATTTGACACTTGATGGTGGTTGATCGTCCTTACCCGGTGGTTGGTAGTTGAGAAATGTTGACGAAAAACCATCATAAATTTTGAGCATGATATACATGTCACGATCATGAACAATAGTTGGTAACTTTCTATTTGTGAAGGATGACAAGTCACGACCATGAATGGGTGTCACGATCATGACATGTGTCTTTCTTCATGATTTTTCTTTGCAACTTTGTCGATCTTTGAGAACTTCCATCCTAAGCCAATTCCTTGTGTTCCATGCATCTTTTTGAACCTTTTTATCTCTTTTTACATAGAATTCCAACTTTGATCATTTTACTCCCGAGATTCACCTAGTTTCTACACTTACATAAAAAACAACTACATACCACGTGAAATCTTTTATATGAAGTATAAAATGAATTTAAACCATATCATTTTATGAGTAAAAATATCATGATCCTAAGTGTAATTATACACTTATCACAGTCACAAGAAAACGTTTGGGAGGAGGAGACTTTCTCAGTTACGTGATCGTTGACCTCGCCTAGATGGTGTCCATTTTAGTGTGCAGAGAGTTAAGATTCACAACATGGGCCTTATCCATAATAGACTTCAGTAGCTTTACCATCTCATCTTGTTTGTTGTCATAGAGAAGCAAGAACTTTGACTAGGCTTCGACCAACTTTGCATTACTGTGGCCGATATCCTTGGTTGCTTCTACCTCTTTAAAGACATTCTCGATCTTCTTATCAGTCAGCCTCTTTATTTTAGCCTGCTCCTCACCTAGTTTATGGACTTGTGTCACTTGAGTATCCAATATGGTACCTAAGAGACCCAACTGCTCAGTAGCAACATCCACACTACCCTTTATCTTTCCTGCATAAGCATTAGCCATTATAGTAGATGAGGGGATAGACATGATTGCTGCCCCAATTTGGGCTACAATATCCGTCAACCTTATGAGTATCAAGGCCATCTTATCAACCAAACTTTTAGCACTCTCCTTTTCCAAATGATTTCGAATAGCCAACAAGCTACCCTGGATCCTCTCAAACTCTTCAAAGTATTGAGATTCACCAGGCACACTTGTGTGCTGTTTGAACTTAGGCAATTTTTCCTTTCATCTAGATGATAAGTCCATCAATTAATGAGCTAGTAGCACTTGGCATACTACTCCATCTAGCTCAGTGGTAGTCTTGAGCGCAGGGAATTTTCTTCCTAGCTAACTCTCTGATTTCCTCCAAGAAAGATGCATCAGCCAAATCCTCATGGAGTGGCTCTCTGTTAGGTTCAGATGCTTCACGGCTATAAAATTTTCCTCAGTAGCCTGACTACTTGCTTTTCCCTGCTAAGCATAGTTCTCAGCATTGGGAAGTTCCTTAACCAAAGGGGTTAAGGGGGTAGACGATGGTTATGAAGAAGAAAAAGATGGTTTAGAGGTTTGTACATTTGAATAAGGTATTGGGATGGTTTGGTTGAGCGGAATAAAATGTATAATTAATGTACAAAGAAGGATTTGAGATTGAGAATTTACAAGAGAAGAATGAGAAGAAGGGTTATTTACTGGGGAATGACTTGGAGAAAATGAGTCATTACTTTTTGTAGGAGAAGAAACGTGGATAGGTGAGTTTTGGGTATTGATGGGTGAAGAAAGGATTTGGGTAAAAGAATTTACAGTATTAGGAGGAGGAGAATTTACAGTTTGTTATTCAGAATCTACAGGAGTAGAAACTAAGGGATTAGAAGGATTTACAGGTGAAGAAGTGGTTTTAGGATTTACAGGAGAAGAGGGGGTAGGAATTTTAGAAACCTCTGGGATAGCTGTTTGACCCAAGGATGGGTCAGCTTGAGGTTTCTCATTGTGAGTTGAGGATTCCTCAACATGAATGAAAGAAAGTGTGGGAATGTTGGGTTGCTGGGAATTAGACTCTTGAGGAATAAGGGTAATGGTGTCTCCAACATCATCCTCACTGCTCACCACTTGCACATTACATTGCAGGGGCCTACTTGTGGCAGAACGCTTGAGTTGGATGCCCTTGACTTTGGCAAATGCTTCTTGTACTTCAGTCGTAGCGTTAGGACTTAGAGTGTCATCTTCTCTTGACTTCTTAGCCTCGCCCTACTCCTCTGATTCCTCAGAAAACACCATTTTTCATTTTCTTTGGCGTAGGGACTCTTTGGCTGCAGCCATATCTTCAATTTCCTTTGCCTGCTGCTCAGCATGGAGTTTAGCCTCCGCTTCACATTGAGTGCGAGTTTTGGCCTTCATTTTCGTTCTTTATTTTTGGAGTTGAGCAAGGGCCTTATCAGTTTTCAATTTCGCAAGGCTTTTCCCCTTGGCCTTGGAGGAAGCAGCCTTCTACTTGGGAGAGGAAGCGGTGATGACTTTCTCCATGATGCTGGATATGCGAACCTTGTCTGAGTCATCGCTTTCATTGAAGTGAACCATGAATCCATCTTCATCCTCCTTCAGGATATCCACAGGCACTACTGTCAGTACACACTTTAGCTTTCACTTCTATTGTGCTTTGTTGTACCTAGAGTGCACCTGATTGTGAACTAGTCTGGTAAAATGTGCCATTTCAAATAGCTTCTTTACTGGCACCACTATTTCACCGGACTCCCCCAAAAACTGAGCCAAGTCAACTTTCACTAACCTCATTAGCTCGATGATGAGGTAACCATAGTGATAGACTATAGTCAGCTTGGTCAAATGATGAAGAATCATCACTGACCAGTTAAGCTTCTTACCCTCTCCCATATGGTAGACCACACACTTTCAAAATAGGTGCAGCTAGTCACTGAGCCCTTTTTTGGTAGCAGCATCTTCACCACTAGCTCATGGCACATCCTCAAGTTCCAACTCATACCTCTTGCTGCTATCTCCCTAGACTCATAATTAGTGGGGAGCTCCCAATCCTCTGGAACTACAATAGTGTCTTTGTTGGTGGTTCTTCTAAGCTGAGTGCCCTTGTTGAGCATGTTTAGGACACTTCCAATCAGCCTCATGCAGATGATGGTGGATTTTCCTCCAAAATTCATCATTAGGACATCATCAAAACCCTGGATGGTGTAGAGATTTGTGTAGAATGCCTAATGATCCATGTCATACCAAGACCCTCCATCTTCAAGAAAGAACTCGGGTGTTGTTGGTTGATGATGTAATGCATGTTCTTGTTGAGTAATAGACCTTCATAGTCCACTTAATATACTAGACCAAAATCTAGATTATCAGCTCACTCCACCCTGGTGAAGTAGGTCCCCTCTTGTAGGGTGAGCTTCTTAGTCTTTCCTTCAGCATTAACAATGATTTTCATGGTAGTGGAGTTCTTAAGTTTGAAATTGGTATGTGTAATCGCCATTTGAGATGATTGAAGGAAAGGGTTTTAAAGAAGAAGAGAATTAGGGATTCTAGGGTTCGAATGCTCTGAGATTGAAAAAGCAAGTAATCCTCATCTCTTTAATTGTTCACCTTTTATAGACTTCAGTAACTCTTTGGGGCACATGGCATTACCACAGCTTAAGATGGAAATGAATGCTGAGATCTGAGTAAAATCAATCTCCTCAGTCTAATGGTGAGTTTTGAAGAAAAAGGTTCCTACTCAAATGTACGTCCTTTTTGAAATCATGGAAATTTGAAAATTAACCACTAACTATTCCTCACACCATTTCATTAAAATGCTAACAGTGTTATCCATGTGTCACCTTAAGACATACTTTCCAATACTTAGCTAAAATTTTGAGAATTTCAGCCTCTTCTTCTTCATCGTGGATTAGCCATTCCAATTAACTGCCTCAGTACAGAAATTTGCTCCTTAGGTAATGGCTTAGTGAAGATATCAGCGAGCTATTCCTCAAAAGGAACATAGTCTAGCTTGACATCTCCTCGTAGCACATGATCCGTAATGAAGTAATGTCAAATGTTAACATGCTTCATCTTGAAATGCTGAACTAGATTCTTGGATAGGTCAATTGCACTCTTGTTATCACACATAACTTCAAGAAAGCTTGACTTTATACCATAATCTTCCAGTTGCTGCTTTATCCATAGTAGTTGTACTACACAACTTCCTACTACCATGTACTCAGCTGCAGTTGTACTTAGCGCAACAGAAGTTTACTTCTTATTGTACCATAAGATAAGGCACTTTCCAAGGAAATGACATCCACCTGTTGTACTTTTCCTATCATACTTGTCTCTACCATAATTAGCATCTTTGAATCCCCTAAGAGTGAAATCTGAGCTACTGGGATACCACAGACCTGCATCAATTTAACCTTGCAAGTACTTGAAAATTCTCTTAACGGTTGCTAAGTGGGATTCTCTAGGATCAGCTTGATAATGAGCATAGTAGCACATGACCTACTATGTATCTGGCCTACTAGCAGTGAGATAAAGAAGAGAACCAATGATCCCTCTATAGAACTTGCTGTCCACAAGTTTTCCAGCTTCATCTTTACTCTAAATAGTATTAGAGGCCATGGGAGTTGACATTGGCTTCGAATGCTCCATATCAAATTTCTTAAGGACTTCTCTAGCATACTTAGCTTGATTGATGAAAATTCCATCTTTAGTTTACTTGATTTGAAGACCAAGAGAGAAATTGAGCTCTCCTATCATAGACATTTCGAACTTGCTCTTCATTTGCTTGCTAAACACCTTGCACAGCTTTTCATCTGTTGCTCCAAATATGATATCATCAGCATATATTTGGACTAGCAACAAAATCATCCTTTCTTCACCTGATAAACAGAGTTATATCTGCTTTTCCTTTTTCATAGCCTTTGTTGATTAAGAAATTGGTCAGTCTCTCAGACCAAGCTTTAAGGGTTTACTTCAATCCATAAAGAGCTTTCTTCAGTTCAAAGACATGCTCAGGATTCTTCAGATCTTCAAAGCCTGGAGGTTGGCGAACATAGACTTCTTCTTGAATGAATCCATTCAGGAATGCACTTTTAACATCCATTTGAAACAATTTGAAGTTCATATGCGATGCAAAAGTACACATGATTTGAATTGCTTCTAACCGGGCTACAGGAGCATAAGCCTCATCATAATCGATTCCTTCTTGCTAATTGTAGCCTTGCGCAACAAGCCTAGCTTTGTTCTTAACAATGGAGCAATTTTCATCCAGCTTGTTCTTGAAAACCCATTTTGTTCCAATAATAGATTTCCCCTTCAACTTTAGAACTAGATCCCAAACATTTTTAAGCTTTAACTGATCTAGCTCCTCTTGTATTGTGATCATCCAATAATCATCTCCTTCAACATCTTCAAACTTCTTGGGTTCGATCAATGAAATGAAGGTTGGATGACTCATCATGCTACTAAGCTGACCTCGGGTTATCACTAGATTATGAAGATCATCAACTATACTGTCTAGCAGATGGTTGCGATGAACTCTAATCTCTCTTGGAAGACTCAGATCAACTACTGGAGGATCAACAATAGGATGCTGAGGTGGAGGTTGATCTTCGCCATCGTTAAAGTTGATAGAAAGATCCTCACCATCTTCTTTGGCTTCCTCAGCTTCGGGTTCTTGTGCTGGGTTGGTCAACATAGATAGTGGCATACTGAGTGGATCTGCTTTCAAGGGTACTCCATATAAGTGTATAATTACACTTATTGTCATGATATTTTTACTTATAAAATGATATGGTTTAAAGTCATTTTATACTTCATATAAAAGATTTCACATGGTATGTAGTTATTTTTTATGCAAGTGCAGAAGCTAAGTGAATCTTGGGAGTAAAATGATCAAAGATGAAATTCTATGTAAAAAGAGTGAAAAAGGTGCAAAAAGATGCGTGGAACACAAAGAAATGGCTTAGGATTGAAGTTGTTAAAGATCGACAAAGTTGCAAAGAAAAATCATGAAGAAAAACACATGTCACGATCATGACACCCATTCACGATCGCGACTTGTCATCCTTCACACATAGAAAGTTACCAACTAATGTTCACGATTGTGACATGTATATCGCGCTCGTGACTTATGATAGTTTTTTATCAACTCTTCTCAACAACCAACCACCGGATAAGAACGATCAACCGCCATCAACTATTAGATGAAAAGACACCTTTTAGTGGATAAAGAGGCATGAAAAGGTGACTATCCAATGAAGGATGAAACCTTGCATCCAATCACATTCAAGTGATGCAACCCTTCGCCAATGGACATGACTCTTCGTTTGGATAGATGCAACCCTTCGCACTTTATAAATAGAGTCCCAAACCCAACCATTTACATGTATAGTAGATGGTGATAAACAACAGAGCATATGATACATGATATAGAGTGAAAGTTATTTAGATTTCGCTTAGTTCAAAGTATTAGAGAGAAAAATGTATAAGTGATTTGATTCTTATTTCGATCACTAGATTTCTTTACAAATTCGAGCGATTGTTGTATGAGTGTAATTGCAGAGCACTTATCAATAAAAGTTTCTGTTCTTCAACATTCATTTGTTCAATATTCACAAAGAATAGCATCCTAGCGGAGGTTCTGTATAAGTCGAGACCAAATTCAAATTAGACGCAGGAATTGCGAGAATTGACGATTCCCATTAAAAGAGTGGATACGGTTTGTTCAACTTTAGCTTTCACTTGCATACCTTACAACTTTACTTTGTTTTCTACTTATACTTTCTATTTCAAAATTTATGATATGTCTATGTGTCATAACGAGCATTTCATCGTGCATCATTTATATTAATGAAGTTATATGCTTTCGAGTTAACTTCAAGAGTAGTTTCGGGGTTAACAAGATTGTGTATAATCATTGGATCTGTGATTATAATGCTATGTAGTGAGTCAACATTTTTGGAGTGGTAACTTGCTAAAGATGGCTATGTGAGGGTGACCCGTACGAAGCATAGTATTATTGTTGTCCAAGTTTTTATAAGTGTCATAATTCATTTACCCTAGATTTGAAAAAGTCATTTAATGTATTGCTCTACAGTGAATTATTGAATATTTGGGCATCTAGAACCGTGTTTGTTAAAGTTGTCTAGTGTATGAAATATTCTTGATGATTTTGCATGTATTTCTCTACTATACTTGCTCTTAAGGAATATCTATATAGCTTACATCTTCTCTAATATGTTCATGCATCTATCTATTCATCAGTCTACCATCAAAACCCTATATTTTATCTTATTTCTTTTGCTTCGTAACTCTAGTTGGTCAGAATCGAACTCCTTCCCTGTGGGATCGATATCTTTTAAAACTACAATGCAACTATATACTTGTAGTTATTATCATTTTTTATTTGATAAGTTTTATTGATAACACCTGTTCATATTAAGAACTTTTATATTATCAGCAAAAAAGTGGCGAACAAGTTTGTGGTACCATTGCCGGGATAAGTCTTTCGTAACGAGTATAGCCAAAATCTTGCAAACAATTTTTTTGTCACCATTGCTGGGTAAGGCAATTGCATTCTAAGAGATCAAATTGCCTAGGGATGGCTAGTGCATTTTGAAGATCAAATACTGAAAGAGTACGGTGCATTTTCCAATTATATCTATTTGTTTCTTTCCTAAATTGTATAATTTATCTATCCTAACTTGGATGTGAAAAAGAATATGAAATAGTCATCTTGGAGGTGATACGTCATGTTATTACATTTGAATTCTCGATAAATATAAGATTCTCTTCTATTTTGCCTATTCGCATCTGCGACCCCATTTCACCCTAGTGAATCCTTATACAAAACTTTTTTGTTTCTCAATTCTCATAAGTCGCGATCGTAACTTGTGCGAAAATTGCAGCAGTTTAGAAGTTATTCGATGGTTATTCCTCCAAACTCTATAAGTTGATGTGCGAGTGTTCATCATTTCTCATTTCTGAAATCTGAATTTCTTACCTTTTCAATCACAATTCAATTCCAAATCTAAAACCATCTCATTTCTTTCAAAAATTCTTTCATTTCAAAATGGTTCTAACAAATAAATCCAATCTAGTTCCTCTATCAAACTTACAAGAATGGTATGAGGCACCATTTCCGATCCATTCTCGTGAAGAAGGATATCATTACGAGATAATCAAGGATGCTGAATACAAAAGTTCCTTTGAACAATTATTCGATTTTCACTTAGGTTTAGGATTTTGTACAGTTTGTTTTTTGTTGTTTGTTTGTTTGTTTGTTTAATTGTATGTTTGTTAATGTATGTTAAGTATGAAAATAAATGTGAAAAACAAGACGTTGATGTTCAATTACTATTAGTAAATATTTATTATTTATATTTAACATGTTTGTTTTTCTAAGTTTTTGTAGGACTAAGTCTAAAAATTGAAGAAATAGAAGAACTGAAAAAGGTCGCGACCGCGACTATAGATTGCACCCGTGACATTATGTAGTAAAACCTTTTGTTCCTATTATGAAGAAAGTCACGATCGTGATAAGCCTTTGCGATCATGACATGGGAAAAATATGACCACTGTAGATCGTGATTAACAAGCAACAGATGGCTGAAACTGTCATTAACGGCTAGTTTGTAGGAAAAACGGCTATATTGACTATTTAGACCAATGAGAGACTTATTAGAACTCTATATAAAGGTCTAGATTGAACCAATAACAACCACAACCTTCTTCAAAACTTTCTAAAGTTTTGATTCTTTCATCTTTATTCTTCCACATTCTAAACCTTTTTCAACCTGTACTTCAAAAATCAACATGCCTCGTGTTAAGGTAGCTGCCAATAGAAGAGAAATCCCAAACTATCAATAAGAATATGGTTGTCCTTTTCCCATCCGTTCACGTGAGGAGGGGAAATGATTCCAAGTTTTGAACAAATTGTAAATCATCGGTATGATCTTTCTTGATTTTATTTTCTTGGAGACTTTAGGCCTCCATGAGTAAATGGGGATGTATATCTCTGATTTGGGTTTAAGCACGTTTGTGGGGTTGTATATTTCCATAAAATCATGAGTGGATTTTGGAATGTCTAGTGACATTCAATTTTGAAGACAAAAACAAGAGGGCAATTTAATTTTGCAACCAAGGTAGACATTATACTGTCACAAGAGAGATGATGAGTACTTGGTTCGGGTTTGAAGTTGAAAATTCATCAAGCATGATGGAATCTTTTCAAGAAAATCGAGTTTGGGAAGATTTAATGAGTAAGAGAGTTTTCGATCCCAAAAAATTCTCCAAATAAACTTATTAAGGATGAGTGTATTCTTCTACTCCACAAATACCTTGCCACTTCAATATTTGTCGAGCAGAGAACACCAAAGTCCAAAAGAGAGATTTGTTTGTTCTTTCTTGTGCAATGAATAAGCAAAAAGTAGAGTTCATGGATATAATTTGGGACATGATGAAGAAGAATTCAACAAGCATGAGGAACAAGATTGGTGCGGCCGAAATTATAACAGTCATTGTTATGGGAGCTCGAGGAGAACTTCCCTATGTTCAACAACCGGGTGAGTACTTTCGATATATGGATGGGAGTTACTTGAAGAATACCGGACTTCTTCAAGAGAACGATGGTGTCTATTCATTCTACTCCTACTCCAACTACACCAAGAAACTAATCTCGACTCATGAAGATTCTTCCGTTGGCCCATCTGATCCAACTACTAGACGTCATCCTGGCAAGGGTCCGATGATTAAAGAAGAAGAAGAAGAAGATGAAGCTCCAGAAGATTGGAAGGCGAGTATGCAGCAAAAATTGGACAATTACCAAGCGGAACTTGGGGTAATGAAAAAAGACATGAAGATTCTAAAGAAGAGTAATAAATCGATGCTTCGAAAATTACTATCTTTCTTTCGAAAACAAAATTGTCAATTTACTCCTAGTCCCCCGGATTCTCCTTCTCAATAAAAACGGATTTACTCTTTTCTTTACTTTTCTTTTTCAAATTTTTAGACTAGTTAGTTATTTTTTTATATTTTTCATTTTTAGTAAAATCTCTCACAATGAGTACAATTTGTTCTTTAGTGTGTGGGGGGGCATTTGTAAAAATCCCAAAAATCCAAAAAAATCGAATAAAATTAAAAAAGTTGAAGAATATAAAAATTACCTTGATTTTGTGTTATTTATACATTATCCATACCTATGCTCTAGTAACATATGTTCCAAGGTTATTATGAGTGTTAGGTATTACAAGTTTGATGTTAGTGCAACTTTCGAACAAAATTTTTGTTTCGAGTTTGAGCGCACATTGAGAGTGAGAGCTCTTTTAGCATAACATTTAGCATTTGGCAAGGATGAGTGGTGAGTAACATTAAAATGAAACATTCCATGTAAGTTTTGACACATTTCAATGCGACATGGATTAGTATAAGTTATAAAGTTTTAGTTTAATGCTACCGATAAGTTTTAAATGGAGTAATATCTAGTAGTTTTCTTACTATGAGTTTTATATTCTATTCTCAAATACGTCTTATGAGTATTTTGTGTGTTTAAAGTGTTAAGAAACTATAGCCATAATACTTTGAAAGTGATCAATAAAGGATGAGGGTATTGAGAGAAAAATCAAAAGAAAGAGAGGATAACCAATGAGTTATGCAAAAGGTGAGAAATGGTACAGAGCAGAAACTGCAACCATTCAATGAGTGAAAAAAAGTAGCATAGCATAAAAAATGGGTGCAAAGTACAAATCTGTACTTAAAAAACATATGCTTAAAAGAAAAAAAAGAGAGAAATTGGTATGGAGCATAAAATGCAACCACTTAAAAAAGGGGAGAGTGGTATGGAGCATAAAATGCAACCACTAAGAGTGTTTAACATCCTAGGTTACCTAAAAATGTCTTGAGATCAATCTTTCCAAAGCATGCTCCCTTTGTCCTTTATACTTTATACTATACTTGAGAGAAGTAAATATTCGAGCAAGCATATAATGCTTATATGAAGACACGATTCGGTTGGCCCTCCATTAAGAGTAAAGGTATGCAACTGGATTATATAAATTGCACATTACTAATTTGTGGGAATGTTTGAACTTGAACTTTATACAAAGTGGGAATGTGGTACTCACAACGATAGTCTTTCTCCAAATGAGGTATGAACTTGAATTACTATTTTATACACTTCTGTTGTGTTTTTTTTAGGACAAGGAAAAAGTTAAGTGTACGGGTGTGATAAGTGTATAATTACACTTATTATCATGATATTTTTACTTATAAAACTATATGGTTTAAAGTCATTTTATACTTCATATAAAAGATTTCACGTGGTATGTAGTTGTTTTTTATGCAAGTGCAGAAACTAGGTGAATCTTGGGAGTAAAATTATCAAAGATTGAATTCTATGTAAAAAGAGTGAAAAGTTGCAAAAAGATGCATGGAACACAAAGAATTGGCTTAGGATCGAAGTTGTTAAAGATCGACAAAGTTGCAAAGAAAAATAATGAAGAAAAACACATGTCACGATCATGACACCCATTCGCGATCGCGACTTGTCATCCTTCACACACAGAAAGTTACTAACTATTGTTCACGATCGTGACATGTATATCGTGCTAGCGACTTGTGATAGTTTTTGGTAAACTCTTCTCAACTACCAACTGCTGAATAAGAACGATCAACTGCCATCAATTGTCAGACGAAAAGACACCTTTTAGAGGATAAAGAGGCATGAAAAGGTGCCTATCCATTGAAGATAAGGATGAAACCTTACATCCAATCACATTGAAGTGATGCAACCCTTCACCAATGGACGCGACTCTTCGTTTGGATAGACGCAACCCTTCGCACTCTATAAATAGAGTCCTAAACCCAACCATTTATATGCATAGTAGATGGTGATAAACAACAGAGCATATGATACATGATAGAGAGTGAAAGTTATTTAGATTTCACTTAGTTCAAAATGTTATTGAGAAAAATGTATAAGTGATTTGATTCTTATTTCGATCACTAGATTTCTTTACAAATTCGAGCGATTGTTGTATGAGTGTAAGTGCAAAGCAGTTATCAATAAAAGTTTCTGTTCTTCAACATTCATTTGTTCGATATTCACAAAGAATAGCACCCTACAAGAGGTTCTGTACGAGTCGATATTGAATTCAAAGTAGACGTAGGAATTGCGGGAATTGATGACTCCCATTAAAAGAGTGGATACGGTTTGATCAACTTTAGCTTTCACTTGCATACCTTACAACTTTTCTTTATTTTCTAGTTATACTATCTATTTCGAAATTTATGATATGTCTATGTGTCAAAACTAGTATTTCATCTTGCGTCAGTTATATTAATGAAGTTACATTCTTTCGAGTTAACTTTAAGAGTAGTTTCGGTGTTAACAAGATTATGTATAATCAATGGATCTATGATTATAACATTGTTTAGTGAGCCAACATTTTTGTAGTGGTAACTTGCTAAATATGGCTATGTGAGAGCGACCCATACTAAGCATAGGATTATTGTTATCCAGGTTTTTATGTGTCATAATTTGTTTACTCTAGATTTAGAAAAGTCATTTCATGTGTTACTCTACGATGAATTATTGAATATTTGGGCATCTAGAACCATGTTTGTTAAAGTTATCTAATGTATGAAATATTCTTGATGATTTTGCATGTTTTTCTCTACTATACTTGCTCTTAGGGAATATCTATATATTTTACATCTTTTCTAATCTATTCATGCATCTGTCTATTCATCAGTCTTTATTTCTTTTGTTCCGTAATTCTAGTTGGTCCTTAGAACCGAATTCCTTCCCTGTGGGATCAATATCTTTTAAAACTACATCGCAACTGTATACTTGCAGTTATCATCATTTTTCTATTTGATAAGAGGAATTGACAACACCTGTTCATATTAAGAACTTTTATATTGTCAGTAGAAAAGTTGTGAATAAGTGTTTGGTGTCATTACCGGGGATAAGTCTTTCGAAACTAGTATTGCCAAAATCTTGCAAATAACTCCTTCATCTTCATCAGATGGACATCTTTTTAGATTGTTAGTTTCATCGAAATTCACATGCATGGACTACTATAATAGGCCGGTTCTTTTGACATATATTCTATATGCCCTACTGGTAGTTGAGTATCATAGAAAGATATCTTCATCAGACTTAGGATCAAACTTACCTAACTGCTCTTTGATGTTAAGAATAAAGTACCTATAGCCAAATGATTTGAGATGACCAAAGCTCATAGGGTGTCTTCACAAGAACTAGGTGAATTAAAACCTGATTCAAGATATAACAAGATGTGTTAACAGCTTCTCCCCAAAAGTACTTTAGTAGATTGTTATCACTCAGCATGGATCGAGTCATTTCAACTATGGTTTTATTCTTCATTCTACAACCCATTTTGTTGAGGCATATAGGGAGAAGAGAAGTTCTGGTCAATACCATGCGATGAACAGAATTCTTTGAAATGAAAATTCTTGAATTCATGTCCATTATCACTTCGGATTCTACTGATTTTATGTCTTATTTTGTTCATTATCCGGTTACTAAGCTTGACGAAGGATTCATATGTCTCATCATTGTTACTCAACAAGACTACCCATGTGAATCTCGTGAACTCATCCATAATCGCCAACGAAAATCTCTTACCACCCATCCTCATTGGTTGAATTGGGCTGAAAAGATCTAGTTGGAGGATCTCCAACGGTCGCTTAGTTACTACTTAATTAATTGACTTAAAAGATTTCTTAACTTGCTTACTTAGTTAGCAACCTGAGCATAGTTTATCCTTTTCAAACCTGATGCTGGGTGTGAGCACTGGATTTCATACCAGCTCGAGCATTCAATGATGACGACTTTTCGAGATTTTATCCTTGAATCAAATGATTTTCAAGTATCCAGATGTCTCTGAATGGGAATCTTCCTCATCTCTTAATTGAAAAGGACATTTGTAATAAAATTATTTAATTTTTTTCCTTTAAATCAGAAATTAATTAAAAAATATATGAAAATACACAAAAAAATGCAAAAACACCACGGAAAACAAGATCTGGAGCCTGCGTCGCCAAAGCTTGGCGAGGCTCCTCACCAGAGTCTCTGGCGAGCCTCGCTAGACTTGCTTTGGCTATCATCCTTGCTAGAAATACCTGTCTTTTTTGAATTTTCAGGATTTTTCCTATAAATAGTTGGGTCTTTTTCAATAACGGGACCGAAAATTTTCAGAACAAAACATAGTTGTTAGAGCTGCATCATATTTCGAGAACTAGACAACTATTTTTTGGACTTTACTACAACCTTTTTTTACCTAAACTAAAAGATGATGAGGAATTTCTAAGGCCGATCGGATATCTTTGAAGTGGATTCATTCCGTAAGGGTAAGCCTCTGAGTTCCTAAAATTGATAATTCTGTGCTTTTGGTGCCTTGTTTCGTATTCTGTTTTCAAATGTGAACCTAGGATTTTCAATATGTTTATTTTATTTCAATATTGTAATTCTTCTTCATCTATATTTCTTTATTAAAAGAGATGTATATTAGAATAACCCCACGAAGGGAATAAAACATATTCCCGGATAACAGTCCTCACCACTTTACCATGCGAGCAATTTCGTTAATTACAATGAGTAACCAATGTGCTAATAAAACGAATTATTTTGTTTAAATAACAAAATCATTATTGTGATTGATTTTTTTATATAAGCCACACGGGCCTCGCAAAATTTAAAATCGGGCATATGTGAAACATGTTGTGATATTCCCTGTGCTAACCTTTGTGGATGCAGGTAGATTAGGATTAGATGTATGTTTAGGATTTTAATATTTCTTCGGGGTATCACAATTTCCTTTTTTTGGGAAATGTAATTAATAGATTAGGTGAGCAATTGCATCCCCCGAGGTTTTGTAATTTTAGTAATCTTTACTTTTTCACATTTACTTTCCACATTTATTTACTACCTTATGGATGGATTTACTGCTTTTCTATACGTGAATCGTGCATATAAACTCGAAAAAGGACATAAGTGCGAAATTAAGAAAATATGGTTTTCTGTAGATGTAATATAATGTGATCCAATAAGAAATAAGTAACTTATCCCGAACTTGAATCTCTGTGTCTTAGTGGGCCGTCCCCCGGACGTTAAGCCTCATAGGACTCTAATTCCTAGAAAGAGCTAATCTAGGTGGCGAGTCCACACTAAGAGATGGCGGATTCACTTTCTCAACCAAACTTTTCCCGGGCCCATGACCCGGTACCTTATTTTTTAAACACCCTGGTGGACTGCGCCTCTCATCTCCACACCCTCTCGGCCCATTGCTCCTTGTCGTCCGCTCACAATGGCGACTTCACTGGGGATTTTTCTAAAAACTTATTTTTAAAGGTTTTAGATTTTAGATAAGTGCCAAAAATTATTGATCACATTATTCCATTTTTTCTCAATTATGACATGTTCATAATTTCGCATTGCAATAGAAGGGATTAGCCCATAAGTTTAAGGTACCCCTATTATCGTGAAACTTTCTCTTGTACTAATCTACCTCCCTGAGAAAAGATAGTACTTGAGCGGGTGGAGCACTTGTTGCCATATCACATGTACCTCCCTCGTTAGAACCTATTTGGGGAGAGGCTTGGAGTGTATTTCAATGCAACAAAAACCTTCTACATGAGTAACTCATTTATAACCCTCATGTAAATAAGCCATAGGCATTTTCCCCAGGGTGTTACCCAACAAATGACCATGAATTATATCTTCTTACAAGTGCGCTCCTTAGTATCCTCATGATACTGAGATGAACTAAACTTAGGATAGAGATTAGACAAAAACCCTACGTGCAAGAGTTGTATGGTTGGAAGATAGCTATCATGTGCTATGTGCTAAATGTTTACCGCTTTCCCATTCAACATGCATTGTACAAATGTGCCATGCTAACCACAAATCTTAATGCAGACACTTGAACTCACACACTCATGATTTTAAACGTGATCTGATGTCACTCATGCTTAGGTCTTAGTTAACACTTGAGATAGTGTCACCTTAGGATAACATGAAACTAACTAGAATCATGTAGTATCACTCCCCATGTTTTAGCGTGATGTCCACATGGCGTCCGACTCTTAAGACAAAACTACCCAAATCTTGTGCGATGCCCATTTAGCATCCTATTTATAGCCCTTCCGGGGTGATTGTACACACCAAAAGCCTACACAAGGCAAACATGAACACAAACATATTAAAGTATATCCCAATTGATGTCCTAACCTAGGCACACGTGGGGCAAACTTACCTCAAAACCTTACTACTCACCCAAAACACTCATGCATCACTACATAACTTTAATGATGATGTCCACTGACATCCAAGACCTTGTCTCAGCAGGAAAAAAAACCAAAACATTCATCTATATGCTACATGTGGTAGTTATTTCCCTGCATTTTTAGATCACTTTTCTTTAGGGTATGTCACACCGCTCACCAAAAAATAAAGAGAACTAACATTAGTTCTCAAACTTTTAACTTATCACCACACGGGTAATTAGGCCACTTCATTACATCACTGCCTTTCACACTATCCCAAGGACAGAGTATAGATCTCAAAATCGATGAACCTTCATTCATCACATGGACTAATGATTCTACTCTATTTTGAATGGTTTTCATCTCGCACCATGGCACACTAACCCTTTTGTGTTCGCAGCCATAACATTAAACATTTCATGCATCAACCTCGCATCATAACTTTACATGCATTCCCAAACAATATTCATGTATATTTAAGCTAGGGAAAAGCCTGTCTACCAGAAGGCTTGGAACAGGTCTTCTTGCTATTTGATCCGCATCTCTCCAACCATAGCTCACCAAGAGGGAATCCCGTACACAGACTCCAGTGAAAGCTCAGATTCGGAACAAAGTACCCCACGCAATCTCAATAACATGGCTAACCAACAAGAAGAAAATGTTATAGAATAGCAAAATTTTGGGATAAGATAGAACACGCAATTAAATCAATCATCGGTGAGCGCCTAGATTGCTACGGCAAGGAATGCCTTTGCTAATATTGACCAATTCATGTCCATTATCATCTGCCACACTAGGACGGGGCAGCCTAAGCAGAGGGCAAACGAGGTAGTACCCAACTTGAACATTGGTGGCACGATCCTACCTAGAGGACCATCATCTTCTACTACAGTACTCCCGGGTACTGGGACAGTCACTCCAACTTTCTATCAATTCAGAGCGGGGCAGGGCTAGCCATAAGTTGGCCAAACGATGTTTGAATTCACTTCACAGCCATAGATTGGTGGGCAATTCTTCCTGGGTCAACCAGGACAAACTTCACTAGCTCCTAGAATGGTGGGGCCGCTTGAAATTAGACCCTCTTCCAACTTCATCCCCTATGCTCAGCCCATGGTGCCAAGCTAGGTGCACCATCTTAGATGTTCCATGGTCTAGGATAGTACAACTTGGGTACATAATATGGCGGGTTCTCGAAGACCCCAAGCAGTATTCTCCAACAGCCTAGAATGGCTATTCTATGGTAGCATTTCTTGGCTACTCACGGAGGGCACCTCGCACAAGGGCAGATGAGTGCAATCTCAACACAGTCAGCACCTAGGGATGAGGATACTCTACCTTCAACTTTTGCCATACCCCAATTTGAGAAGTACACGGGCAACATAGATCCTCGTGCATATATTGCACATTATTAGAATGTGATGAGGGCCCTAAGGATCAATGATCGTATGATGGCTAAACTGTTCATAGTTACACTGGGGAGCCCTGTAAATGAGTGGTATAATCATTTACCAATGGATATAGCCTATGACCAGGGACCTTTATCCCAAGCGATGGTAGACCACTATGGCTTTAATACTTTGATGGTAACTACTATGCAGAACTTAGAGGCAGTGAGGTAGAAAAAGGGGGAAAGCTTTAAACTTTACTTCGAAAGGTGGATGGCTATGCAAGTACATTTACAGTCTCGCCTGTCCTTGCTAGAGATGATCGTGAAGCTCTTGGATGGTGCATAGCCATTCCTATTGGAAAAGGCTGGGGTCAGAAACCTTCCATAGTTACCAAGAGGTATTTATTCAAGATGAGAAGATAGAACATTATGATGAAATGGAGGCAGAAACGGGGCAGTAGGCTGCTAAACTGTATTACAGGAAGACCAACTCTAACCCGGTGCAGGTGAAAGCAAAACAGCCAGCAGTGCAACTAGTGCAAGAGGAGAAGGTGGCCGCTGTCAAACTTCCAAAAGAGGAGTACCATGGAATCTCCCCATACACAGCTAATCATGGGTTCCTGTTCACTAAATTATGGGAACTTAAGCAGTTAGAGAGCCTAAAGAAGCATGTCCCTCCTAAGCCCAAGGATAAAAATAATTACTACCATTATCATGTAGCTATGGGGCATTGTACAAATAATAGCAAGGAGCTTCTGAAGGCTATCCAGAAGTTGGTAGATGAAAATATCATCCATGAGCCTACACTTAAGCCTTGCACAAAGAACAACCCTTTGCCAAACTTTGAGGTAAGGGTAGGAATGATTAACTCTGGGCTAGAGGAGGGGAAGGTCTTGAGGTGTGTATTTGAAGGGCTTGGAGAATTTGTAATGATGGTTGGATCGGGAGGGGATCCTAATCATGTTTTAAAGATGCTAGAGGAGGAGTCGAGTCACCGAGGGTTTGGAGGCGAAATCAAAACTTCTGAGATCAACCTTGCTGGAATGTCGGTATTTACTAGCCAGAAACCTACATCACTTCGCTTAGGGAGGGTTCTATCAGGAGAAGCACCGACTAGCAAGGGATGATAGTATGTGATCGCGATCAAGTCAGGGATGGACTCGGATGATGTAATGGAGATTCATGAATCTCAATCAAGTAATTGGGTGATTAAAGAAAGGGAGAGAGTCCCGAGGGCTAGTTTCAATTTGGCTGGAATGTCAATTTTCAATGGGAATGATGCACCGTCATCCCATCTATCCAAATTTTATACCCTGTATCAAGCACATGGTCTTTCTCTGAATATGATAGTAACATTGTTTCCGTGATCGCTAGCAGGGGTAGCAAGTCAATGGTATGACATGCACTCAGAAGAGACTAAGAGTAATTGGAACTACATCGCTGCAGAGTTCCAGATAGAATTTTCTTTCCTAGAACCACCAAAGCAAAGCATGCAAGATCTGCTCACTTGCATATAAAGGGAAGGGGAATCGCTCACCGGCTACATAAAGTGGTGGATGTTTATTTTTGTAGTGATGATAGAGAGACCATCTGAACTGTTAAGAATATAATTGATAATAGGGGGATCCCGGGACTGGTACCACTACCATTTAACAAGGCTATCTATACTAGATTTTGATGAGCTATCATACCATGCTCACCACTCGACAGGGAGATAATAGTCTGACACTACAATGTCGTTGCAGTGGGGTCTGGGATACCTGCTAATTCTGTACTAGCGATGTTATCTCGATCCAACCTCGGGGTAAATACAGTAGCTAATGAAGGTGAAGGCGTTGGAGAGGACCCATTGGCAGAGGTGTTCTCTGTAGAGGGAGCTGAAACCGAAAGAGATACAAAGAAAATAGAATCTGGGAAAACACCAGCAAGGGTGCCCATTGACCTCGATGTGTATTCCCTAAGTCAAGAAGGAAAAGGAATACTGAAGAAGGAACCTCTGTCGAGAAAGAGACCATCCATGGCAGGAAGAAACCTATAAACTTGGATTCCTACAAGTTGAAGGGTTGACGATGCCAAGTGGAATATGGATATGACCAATACCCTTGGGTGAATTCTACAAAAATGATGGTGATGGAGGATTGAGTGCTGAGAGTTACCCGGAGTGGTCGGGTTTTTCGAATGGAAGAGGTGGTATAGCTTAATGACTCTAGGCTTGAGGAAATTTCTAGGGAATAACTTGAGCCACCTCTACCCCTAAAGGTAGATGAAGACATGCTGGATATAGACACCTTTGGTGAATCTGTTGAAAGGGACTCAAGTGAAATACAGTATATGGAGGCTGCTTGAGACATCCTAGAAGCATAGGATGGGCCTGGTCATGAGGTTGATGGAAATGCCTGCTATGCCTATAACCTTGGTAATTGAGATGTGCGCTGCCATTGGGGAAGTAATTGCTCCCCATTAAATGCCATCTATAACTTTTGATCATTCAGAGCTACCATAGGAGCTAGGGTTGCATAATCGGGCCCTATTTATCAGGGTTCAAATTTTCGATCGAGTAATACCATGCTTGATGGTCGATGACGGGTCGGCCCTTAATTTGTATCCGTTCAGAGTCATACCTCACCTAGGGCTAAGGGAGAATACGCTGGCCAAATCAGACATGATGATTTAAGCTTATGACGATTCAAAGAGAGGGGTAGTAGGCAATTTTAAAGCAGAAGTCACTGCAGGAGGGGTGGCCTCCAATGTGAAATTCACTATGCTGGACATCCCAGTAACTCACTACTCCTGGACAGGCCATGGATCCATGCGATAGGGGTGGTCTGCTCCACTCTGCATAAGAAAATAAAGCTTATCCATAAGGAGAGGCTGATAACGATCAAAGCAGATGAGGACTCAGTGATGGCTGCAACCGCATTTGAAGAAAGAATAATGCAAGGGCTAAGGGTGGCAATGGCCACTGAAGGAAAGAAGAAGGGGTGTGGAACTCCAAAGGGGTATCATTTTTTCCCCTAAAGCCTAAAAGCTCAGAAAAAGAAGCAGGGTTTAATCCCTGGAAAAGGCCTGGGAAAACATCATCAAGGGATCATCAGGGCTATCGACCCCATTCTAGTCACACCCGGATTGGGTTTGGGTTTCACACTAAACCTGAAAATGTACAAACACAAGCTACCCATGTTCTTCAACATGGTTAGCGTTTACGAGGCTGAAGGTAGTAGGGCATATCTGGGAGAGCCAGAATCGATGGTCCTAAACAAGGAAGAGGTCAAGACTTGAGAAATTCAATGATGTTTTTTACTTCACGATAAGTAAACTGATTACATACCCTGTTGAATCTAAACTAGAAGAAGAACCAATTTTAGCGATAACCCCAACCGAGGGATCTAAGAAAGGTGGATCACTGGAAGATGTGGTAGTAGCATTCACGAGTGCTGTTAATGAACTAATGAAGAAGGGTAATGCATAAGACCAGAATATACCAGGCACTGTCAGACTCCTCACAGAAAAGGTTGTATAGGCCACCCTCAAAGCAGAACCCGCCTCTGGCACACTTGCTGTGGTAAATGAAGGCCCTCCTCATGTGGAGGATGAATTAGATGATGTAATAATGAACCTTTCAGATGTTTTTGACAATTTTGCCTACGAGGCTAATTCAATGAAGTACAATAATTTTACTTACTTGTTTGATATTCTTCCTGACGGCACCATGCATTCATATAATCATACGCATAACATCTTTAACATTCATGATACATTATTGGGTATAAATGAGTCACCAAAAATGGTGACAATTTCCAATGATTTGACTCCTGAAGAAAAAAGAGAGATCACAAATGTATTTAAACGTCACGTGGCAGCATTTGCTTGGTCATACGAAGACATGGCCGGAGTAGATAGGCAAATCATGGAGCACCACATCCCAACTAAACCTCGGATCAAACTAGTAAAATAGAAACCGTGTCGCTTAAGGCTCTAATGGGCAGAAAAGGTCAAGGCTGAACTAGCAAAGCAAATTGAGGCCAAATTCTTAAAAGTGGTCGAATATCTAACGTGGCTAGCTAATATTATCCTAGTAGCAAAGAAGAATGGCAAGGTTAGAGTTTGTGTGGATTTCACGGATTTGTACAAGGCCTCCCCAAAAGATGATTTCCCCCTACCCCACATAGATGTACTGGTAGACAGTGTAGCAAGGGCAGCTATGTATTCCTTCATGGATGGTTTTTCAGGCTATAACTAGATATTGATGGCTATAACAGATAAAATCAAGATAGCGTGCATCACTGAATGGGGGTGTATATTGCTACAAGGTGATTCCTTATGGTTTGAAAAATGCAGGCGCAACATATCAGCAGGCCGTCACGACCCTCCTTCATGATATGATCCATGAGGTAGAAGTTTATGTCGATGATAAGCTTATTAAATCCAACACCAGAGAAGAGCATCCAGCTATTATAAACAAGTTTCTCACCAGAATCGAGAAGTATAATCCACTACAAAACTTGAAAAAAGTGTGTATTTGGGGTTACATTAGGGAAACTCCTAGGGTATATAGTCAGCCAAAAAGGAATCAAAATGGATCCTGATAAAAGCAAAGCCATCAGAGACATGCCCGCACCAAAAACTGAGAAAGAAGTCTGATCTTTCCCAGGATCTCTACAGTATGTAAGCAGATTTATCGCCAAACTCACTACCATCTGCGAGCTAATCTTCAAACTACGACGAAAGGACCAGCCAGTGATTTGGAATAACTAGTGTCAAGTAGCGTTTGACAAAATCAAACAATACTTGTTAAGCCCACCCATCCTCCTCCCACCAGAGCCTAGAAAACCTCTAATCCTATACTTAGCAATTGAGGAATCATCGATTAGAGCCATGCTTATGCAAGAACATGAAAATAGAAGTGAACATGCAGTCTACTACTTGAGCAAGAAATTACTCGAGTATGAGTCACGCTACACCTGAGTGGAAAAAATATGCACAATGATGGTTTGGTTGACAAAGAAGCTATGCCATTACTTCCAATCTTATAAAAAAAAACCATTGTGAAGATGGACCCGATGAAGTACTTGTGCCAGTCACCAACACTAGCTAGAAAACTCTCAAGATGGTTATTGCTATTCTCTGAATTCAACATCGAATATGTGATAAAAAAAGTCATTAAGGGATGAGCAGTCGTTGAATTTTTAGCGAATCAACCCTTGGACTTTGATTACATTGAAAATCTAGAATTTTCAGATGAGCAACTAACATTGATAGAGGATGCAGGTGCATAATGGAAAATGTTCTTCAATGGTGCAATGAATAGAAACAGAGGCGGCCTAGGTGTTGTATTAATAACATTGATAACAAAGTTATACCTCTTTCCAAATGATTAGAATTCCCAGTAACAATTAACGACGTAGAATACGAAGCATACCTATTTGGGTTAGAGACACTTCAAAAGGCATGAGCAAAAGAGGTATCAGTAGTTGGTGACTCAGCTCTGGTTATAAACATGTTACTAGTGATTGGGAGATAAGAGAGGAATCACTTCACCCTTACATGGAAGTAGTATGGAAGGTCTCACAAAGGTTTTCCAAATGCATTTTCAAACATATACCGAGGGATGAAAACCAAATGGTGGATGCACTTGTTATGTTAGCATCATTGTTGGGAAGGCCCTAAAACTTAATCAATTAAGCCTGTCATACTACAAACGACAAAAGAACCCTTCTACTATCATCTAGTGGAAGCAGATGATCAGCAAGCTACATCGTCAAATTTTTACAAATCGAGGAATACCCAGAAGGCGCAACAGACTCTGAAAGAACTTCATTACGATGGTTAGCGATCCAATTCAAATTAGTAGAAGGGGACTTGTTAAAACGAAAGCCAAAAGGAATGTTATTGAGATGCCTTACAAAACAGGAGGTATTATTGACCATGAGGTGAATGCACGCAGGAGATTGTGATCCACACATGAATGGGATGGCACTGGCTAAGAAGATACAATGACAAGGGTATTACTAGACAATGATGGTCATAGATTGTGTATCAGAAGTACGAAAATGCCACAAGTGCCCGATTTACAGAGAAATTAGTCATCTACCCCCATCCGAGCTCCATAGCTTATCCACTCCTTAGCCATTCTCAGCGTGGGGCATCGACATCATTGGTGAGATTTGACCAAGCTCGACTAATGGACATCGCTTCATTGTAGTGGAAGTCGAATACTTTTCAAAATGGGTGGAAGCCAAATCTTACACCAACATCATCACTAATAAGATGGCCAAGTTTGTAGAAAAGCATATTTTCTCCCGATATAGTATCCCACACCACATCGTGATGGATAATGGTGTTCAATTCCAAGGAGCTACATCAGACCTAATGAAGAAATATGGGATCAAGCACCATCGATCATCACCATATAGACCACAGGCTAAAGGAGTAGTAAAGGCAGCTAATAAATTGATCAAGAAAATCTTGAGCAAGATGGTTGTTACCTATAGGGATTGGGCTGACAAGTTACCATTTGTAGTATGGGGATACAGAATGAGCGTCAAAACTCCCACCAATCAAACCCCTTTCTCTTTAGTATATGGGATGGAAGTAGTTTTACAAGTTGAAATGGAAGTGAAATCACTCCGGGTGGTATTAGAGGCAAGGTTAGAGGAGTTAGATTGGGTAAGGGCCAAATTTGAACAATTGAACATGATAGATGAACAATGTCTAAAGGCATTAGATCATTTGCAGATATACCAACAACGCATGGCTAAGGCATACAATAATCGAGTTAAGTTTAGAAGCCAACCGTTAAAAGTATGAGACTTAGTTCTGAAACAAATGAGACCCTCAAATGTGGACTTATGAGGTAAGTTTCGCCCAAAGGAGTTGCCAAGATCATCGACATGGATGGAAACGAGTTCGTCAATCCGGTCAATCAAGATAAGCTCAAGAGGTACCACGTGTGAAATCTATAAAAGCAGTACATCGAAAGAGAGAAAGAGAAACTAGTCTGTCAGATGGTAATTGGCTACCTGGGCAACAATTAGGACCATTCTTGTGCAAGAGTGATAAGTGTATAATTACACTTAATATCATTATAATTTTACACATTAAACACTATAGTTTAAGTCATTTTTATACTTCATATAAAAGATTTCATGTGGTATGTAGTTGTTTTTTATGCAAATGTAGATACTAGGTAAATCTTTGGAGTAAAATGATCTAAAGTGGAATCTTATGAAAAAAGAGTGAAAAGGTGCAAAAAGATGCATGTAACTTAAAGATTTGGCATCAGATCGAAGCTGTCAAAGTTCGGTAAAGTTACAATGAAAATTCTGAAGAAAAATACAATTCACGGATGCGATAATCATTCATGATCGTGACTTGTTCTTCTTCAGAATAGAAGTCTGCCAATCAAAGATTCACGGTCATGACATGTATATCGCTGTTGCGACTTGGATGGTTTTCTAGTTTTATCTTCTTAACTACCAACCACCAGATAAGCAAGATAAATCACCATCAACTGCCATCAACTACCAATGAAAAGACACTTATCAGAAGTCAACCAGTCATGAAAAGATGCCTATCAATTGTGGATTAGATTGAAGCTTCTCAACCAATCACAATGAAGTGATGTAATCATTCACCAATAGACACGACTCTTCATATGGAGAGACGCAACCCTTCAAACTCTATAAATAGGGTTTCAAAACCATACAAATTTCATGTAGTGATACAGAGGGAAACATTAGAGTGCATGAGAGAGATATAATTTGCGTATAGATAGAGAATTCGCTACGTTCATAAGTGTTAGCAAGAAAATGTTTAAGTGATTCAAATCCTTGTTTCGATTACTAGATTTCTCTATAGTCTCAAGCGATTGTTGTTTAAGTGTACTTGCAAATCACTTATCAATAAAAGTTTTCATTCTTCAATATTCGTTTGTTCGATATTCGTAAAGAATATAATCCTAGGGGAAGTTCTGTACGGGCCGAGACTGAATTCAAAGCAGACGCAGGAATTGCGGGAATTGAATACTCCCATTAAAGAGTGGATACGGTTTGATCAACTTTAGTTTTCACTTACATACCTTACAACTTTACTTTGCTTTCTGCTTATACTTTCTATTTCAAAGTTTATGATATGTTTATGTGTCACAATGCGTATTTCATGATAAGTCTTTTATGTTAATCAAGTTATATGTGTTGGAGTTTATGTTAAGAGAAGTTTCAGGGTTAACAATATCATGTATAATCACTAAATCTGTGATGTAACGCTGTTTAGTGAGTAAACATTTTTGGAATGGTAACTTGCTAAATGTGGCTATGTGAGAGAGACTCGTATTAAGCATAGTATTGATGTTGTCCTGGTTCATATAATTGTCTTAATTCATTTCCGCTCGGTTTAGAAAAGTCATTTCATGTGTTGCTCTACGGTGAATAATTGAAGATCTTTGTTGAACTTGTATGCTTTCTCTGCTATCCTTAGTTCATAGGGAAAATCTATATATTTAGATTCTCTAATCTTTCATATCTATATTAACTCATTCTTCATTCTAACCCTCCTATCCAAAATTATCAATACATATTATTTTCTTTAAGCTTTTTTCCTATTTGATCTTTAGAGCTAGTCCTTCCTTGTGGGATCGATATCTTTTAAAACCACATCGCAACTTTATACTTGCAGTTATCATCATTTTTCTCTTTTGATAAGGGGTATTGACAACACTTATATTTTACGTGAACAAGTTTTTGGCACCGTTGATATATAGCCGAATCTTGCAAACAAACTATTAAACTTATTAGTAGAAAAGTGGTGAACAAGTTTTTGGCACCGTTGCCGGAGAAGGAAATAGCGTTCTAAAGTTCAAATGACCGGGGAAGGCAAGTGCTTTCTAAAGATCAAATTATCAAGGAAGGCAAGTGCACTCTAAATATCAAATTGCCAGAGAACAGGCAATTATATTTAATACGTTTGTTTTTCTTAGTTTTTCTAGGTACTAAATCTAAAAATTGAAGAAATTTGAAGAGCAAAGAATATTGCGACTGTGACTCGATTCACTCTCATGATCATTGAATATCAAAACCTATTGATTCTGTGATTAAGGAAGTCATCGCAACATGGGCCCTAGATTCTCCTTCTCAATAAAAATGGGTTTTATTCTTTTCTTACTTTTCTTTTTTAAATTTTTAGACTAGTTAGTTGTTTGTTTAGTTTTTCATGTTTTGATAAAATCTCTCACAATGAGGACATTGTGTTCTTTAGGGCGGGGGGGGGGAGCAATTGTAAATCTCGTAAAATTCAAAAAAAATTGAATAAAATAAAAAATCAAAGAATTTGAAAAATTTTTCTTGATATTTTTGTTAGTTATACATTATCATTTCTTATACTTTACTAACATTTGTCCAAGGTTATTGTGAGTGTTAGGTATTTTCAAGTTTGATGTTAGTGCATAAAATTTATCAATTTGGCAAGGATGAGTGGTGAGTAACATTCGAGAGCAACATTCCAAGTAAGTTTCGATATATATTTCGATGCAACATGAATTAGTATAAGTTATATAGTTTTAGTTTAATGCTTCCGATAAGTTTAAGTGGAGTAAATCTAATGGTATTCTTACTATGAGTTTTATATGCAAATCTCGAATAAGTCCTATAAGTATTAAGTGT